>SEYY01004609.1:0-14515 GCA_009176605.1 Armadillidium nasatum
AGGTTTCTATAAATAGGCATCAACTTGATTCAACACAACAATCAAGCATTGCTTATTGGACTTGTGATAAGATTATTGAAGAGTTCAAAATTAACGAAGTTAACGTTAGTCAAGAGCAGAAAGAACAACTAATCAACCTTTTTCAATATCCTACCGTTTTAAGTATGGATGATGAAGACATTGGATTAGCAACTAACATCCAACATGAAATTGAATTGGACACCAGCATCCCAATTCATGTACCAGTTCGAAGGTTTCAAGGACCATTAGCTCAAGAAATCCAAGAACAGTGTGAAGAGTTGGAGAGAGGGAATATCATCAGATCCAGTTACTTTCCATATTCTGCTCCTGTGGTACCAGTACGCAAGCCTGACGGTAAACTACGGCTTTGTATTGATTACCGTGCCCTCAACAAGCACACAAAAGTGGATGCCTTCCCTTTGCCAAACTTGATTGATCTCATTTATAACATGAGTGGAGCCAAATTGTTTACAACTATAGATTTGGTAAGGGGGTATTATCAAATCGAGATGGCCGAAGATTCAATTAAGAAAACGGCATTCTCAACGCCGTTTGCTCACTAAGAGTTCCTTCGGATGCCTTTCGGTGTAAAAGGAGGACCAGCAACCTTCCAAAGAGGCATGATGCTCGCCTTAGCAGTAATACCTTGGTCGGAAGTAATGGTATATCTCGATGATTTGATAATCCGATCAGAGACCTTTGACCAACATTTGAGCTCAATTGCGAAAGTGTTGGGTGCATTACAAGCAAATGGTTTTAAGTTGAAGCCAGGAAAGACTAAATTATGTCGTGAAAGTGTTCAATTTTTAGGACACTTAATTGATCCAGAAGGGATACAACCAATTGATAAAAATTTGAGTGGAGTACTTAATTTTCCACAACCAACAATCTTATAAAACAATTACGGTCTTTCTTGGGTATGGTGAATTTCTATCGAATACATTCCCGATTGCTCAATAATTTGTAAGCCACTTTCGGCTCAAGTCGGGGGTAAAACAGTTAACGACTCCAGAATGCCAGGAGGCATTTGAGAAATTAAAATCAGCGTTGGTGGAGCCACTGACGTTGGCTTTTCCAGACTATAGCCCAACAGCTCCACCATTAGAACTACACGTTGAAGCTTCATCAATTGGAGCAAGAGGAGTCTTATCACAAACTGTTGATGGCGTAAATCGGCCCATATCTTACATCTCAAAAACCTTTTCCAAATCTCAGCTAAACTATTCGACAACAGAAAAGGAGCTTGCAGCATTGAGTTGGGCCGTTAAAACTTTACGACCATTCCTGTGTTCAAGAAATTCATTATTTTCACTGACCATGAGCCTCTGGTATATCTTAATAACATGGCGGCAGTTGACGGACGTATCGTGCGTACACTGCGTGATTTAACTGATTATGACTATGACATTCCGCTACATAAAAGGTAAAGATAACGTGGTAGCCGATGCGTTGTCCAGATCTCCAGTGGAGGTACTCCCAGAAGATCACAATGATCAACTGGAAATTGTCCCCATTGAGGAAGTTCAACCTTCAGGTTTCATTCCTGAGGGGTATACAGTACATTTAATGCCAGGAGGAGGAAATTCCTTATTTCAATCTTTTTCCATGTGGTTGGAGGGACACCTGATAACCATATGGATATTAGAGAAACTGTAGCGGAGGAACTTATCAAACACCCCGCTAAGTATCAACTTAAAGGCAGGAATATTACGAAGAAGCTGAAGTTGCTGAAATTACCTTTAACTTATGGAACTCCTGGTGATGTCTGTAACCTACAAAATGTATCCAGTATACATTTTAATTATCTTGAACCATGCAAAAAGAAAAGCGTCAGAATAAATATTGTCAACATTTGTCAATTAACCATCGACGAACTTGATGAATTATTTAGCGCTGATGAAGAGGTAATACTTCAAGAACAATTCAAGGATAATGTTCTTCGTAAACTGAGAAAAGCATTAGATCCCTACGAAAGCACAACTTTTCGTGATCATGGATTAGAAATATTAACAAAAAACAAAACCCAACTGATTGGGATTTGCAACTACCGCAAGTAGTTGTAAAATACAACAACACTTGGCATTCAGCAATTAAGTCAACTCCAAGTGACTTCTTAGTTTAACAACAACATTCGTGTGCAAGGAGAAATCCCTGTTTATGACAGTATTGGAAGTCACCTGCTGGAAAATTTTCACCACTCAACATTGGTGATAAGGTCACGTATAAATCCTTGTTCCAAGGAAATCTTGCAAATAACAAGTTTAAACCAAGATTTAAGGGACCATATGTGATCACTAAAGTGTATGATTCAACACTCGCGTACGATATAGCCAAGTACCCAATCAATGATGGGGGAGGTGTCATGCAAGCTCATTATTCACAACTTCGAAAATGGGTTGATGTTCCCCTATATCTCTTAAGAAATCCAGATTTCCACCATCTACAGAATCAACTTACACAACAGGATGAAGATTATCAACAAAATCATGTGGAAATCAACGAAGAACAGGGGGAGATATCAGAGGAAGAGTCATTGCCGGACACGGTGTTAGGGAGAGCTAGAACTTGTGAATGAACTAACCTGCCTACACAGGACTTTTGGGAAATGACCCAAGATTTGATGGAACACCTATATATTACATTCAAATCCGTCAGCCATGAAAAAGGGGCCAACCTATTACAAGCTTTGCGCGTTTATATGGGACACTATTTGCACTAGTCAATTAACTTTAACGAACCTAGTTTTATTATCAATTAAACAATTTAACTAAAGTATAAGGGATGCGGGATAGTAAAAGAAATGTTTACTGATATTACATTTACTTAATGATGAATTGTTAATCAAACAAAAAAAAATTTATTAAAATGAATAAGTTTAACTTTTATTAAATGGAATTATATTTAAAACAGACCAAAATTTTATAGTTTATCTCTTTTTGTCATTAATTTTGTACTCTTGTTTATTAAGGAATGTCCGGTATTTAACCTCTATTAATGGGATAGTGTTGGGAATGGGCAACAACTTGCTGTGTCAGTTAATACTTAAACTAGGAGAAATATTTTCCTCTTAAGTGGAGTGGTTAGTGATGAAATACAGGAGTTGGAAGAAGATTATATAATATTTTTGGCTTATCTAATTTGATAGTTGTAGCTGGCTTCTCTCTTCCTTTCCTTGTATAATTTTTTGGTTTGTATATAGTATCTTGTTTTGTTCTTCAATGCTACAAGATACTGAATGGATGCTTCACTATTGGGGATCCGGTAATGATACAAGGCTGGAATGGTCGACAACCAGCATTAGACGTCCACAGGTTGTAATGGTCTCACAAGGTGTCCAGGACTGGATTCTGTATAATTTAGTCCCGATACTAGAAGCCTATGGAGATTGGTTTTATTAAATCTTTATCCCATTAATATTAGGTATGTGTTACAATTACCATTATACACATTAGAGTCAATAATTAACATCGTTACATAATATAATAAGTATATACAACTTTACCTTATTGAAGGCTTTTTCCTTGTATGAACAATTTAATTCCCTATTGGTGGAGGCCTAATACTTGAATGTAAAACATATAAATTCAAAAATAATAAAAATCAATATTCTGAAAAATAAAAATAATTAATAACATCTTTCCATTTAACACAGACATAGAATGAACATAAAACAAATAATTTAAAATAAATACTGATTGTGTAATGATCATCAGTACTACTGATGATAAAAAAAAAGAAAACTAGAAAAATAGTTCAAAACAAATAACTTTTTTGACTCTCCCTTTTATCCCCCTCCACCAGATTTTAGCCCCCCCCCTATTTTCCGAAGGACTATTTTTCATACGAAGTAGTTACAAATACAAGATAAGGAATACATATACAAAATAAAGAACATATACAAAACATGGAATGAAAATACAGAGCATTACAAAAATAAAATTCTTTACAAAAATATAAAATGTTTTTCATACATTTCCTTAGAATCATTAACTTTTATTCTAATTCCTCTTTGGTTTGAGGACATATCTATATATAAATATTATATATATATATAAAAAAAAAAAAAAATTTTTTTTTTTTTTTTTTTTTTTTTTTTTAAATTAATTAATTTATTTATTTTTATTTATTTATTTTGTTTACAATTGTTTTCTTAAATCAAATTCCCTTTTATTTTATTTATTTATTTATTTTTTTCCTGTACAGCTTTTTCCAGATCATGGAATAACCAGGATTGGTATTCCAGGTTATTATTAGTATGAGCTGATCTTTGCTCCATTGTTTGTTTAATGATGGCTTGGAAAATGGGAGCATTTGCATCACTGTCACATGAATCATGATTATGAACTGCTGGAATCTGTGGAGACACAATATTGTGATTACTACCATATATGAGTAGTGCTCCCGCAACTCCGCTACTCCCCCCATCTAAGCACTAATTTGACTCAGCAAGTGTTAAACAAGGAGTTGCGGTCGTTATTAAATTATTTATGATTTTTGTACAGCAATCTGTAGTGATTGTTGAGTCTGCAACCCCATTTAATGTTCTTGTTTTAAAGTTATATATTGTTTTAATAAAGAAATAATCATTCTCTTTAATGAAAGCAATCCTAATGATAAAAGGAAATAAACCATTTTCAAGCACTTTATTAAACTAGATTTTAACTTATCGAAATGAAAAACAAGATACATGTGAGTTGTTTTTATATTTTTAATTCATTAAAGCAACATAAAAATCTAAAAAAAAAAAAAAAAATTTTACTTTTACTTTGGTGCCAAACCACTTTTTATAATGGTGAAAGTTACTATTTATTCAAAATTATATGCAAAAGTTCTAATAGACTTTTGTTCCAATTATAGAAAAAATGTTATAAGCCAAAAACTGAAAATAGAAAAAAAAATTTTTTGAACTAAAAAAATCCACCTTTTCAACAAAATCTTTTTTAAAATCACTTTTCCTATTTTTGGTGTGTATAGAGGAGGGGTGGGGCAAAATTCCTCTATGAATTTTTCGTGAGATTCGTTGGTTTTGAGATATAGCCTTTAAAAAGGTCCATTTTTGGCCAAATTTCAAAAATTCCCAAAGTTTGAGAGGCTATATCTCGCTTCAAACAAAGGGCATTTAAAAATGCACTAAATAAAAATTGTTGCCCTGTTCCTCTTCTAAACAATATTCACAAATAAAAAAAAAATAGTTGTTTTTTTTTTTAAATAATTTTTTCTCCAGTACGATTTTTGCAAAAAAAAATTTCTAGACGTGATATTAAAAATCTATTCCCACCAATGCAAGAAATTGGGGCAAAGGTATTCAGTTAAATTTTCAGCTCATGTGGACCAGTGGTTTGACCCAGTTATTCATTTTTTTCAACTTTGGGTCCAAATAAGTTTCAAACCGTTATAGACTCAAAAAAATGCTCGAAATCAACTCAGAACTTCGTGAAAAAATTCACATACTTTGAAAATTTCAGCTCAATCATTTGCAAAATTAAGAAAATTAAGATTTTTTTCTTTTCTGTTTCTTTTGACCGCTCCTTTTCTGCTAGTGAATGTTCATCTTTGTGTTTTGATTTTAGATACTCCAAAAAGATTTGGTTGAAATTTTTTTACTTGTAGCACCCGGAGGTTCTCTTCTAATTTTCTGACTGCAGATGTTACATTTAGCTATTTCGAGCCTATCCTGAAACATTGTAAAGTATTCAAATACTGCAGAAGCTGATCTTTTAGCCATATTGACTGAAAGTTAAACAAAATAATAATTTTTAAATAATGCAGCTAAATGATACAAGTTTGATACATAGCAATAAAATAACAATGATATGTATAATATCTAGTAAATTTAAATTGATAATTTTATATCTTACATTTTTTCAAACTTTACCTTTGGGTCTTACCTAGGTAAACGTGTTAAATCACTATTATGAATTAGAATAATTTTTTTTTTAATTTTTGTACTTTTTTAAACTTTAACTATACAAAACTGTAATTTTCTGTTTTTTTAGAGAAAATGCATGTAATCATTAATTTAAGTGAATGTTGGCTATTCTACTCCTTCCTTACAATTAAATAAACCTTATATCTAATTTTCTTAACCTAAAATTTCAGTGCTTTTGACCTCTTTACAAATTTTAGGAAACCCCGGCCATGGCCCCGGCCCCGGCCCCGGCCACTTCCTAGTGTGTTTTTATATTTTAATTCATTAAAGCAACATAAAAATCTCAAAAAAACTTTTACTTTAGTTTAGCAATTTCAATTAACCAAACAAAATATATTTAATCAAAATCACTTGCAAGAATTTTTGTATCAGTCCTTAGAAAAGAAACTTTATGTACTTGTTGTAGTTACAGGAAAGGATAGCCTAGAAGATCTAATATGTTCTAAGGGGTGTGGCATTACATTAGGAGATCCGAGACTGTCCCTCGGGATCGCGTCAAAGGTTTCATAACAGGAGTTTCTAGTGTGATTGTAGGTGATCCTATAGGTAAATTCGATGTGGTTAATTCATTAATAGTTCTATCTACTTCAGGTGCGATCAAAGTGGAATTTATCCATCCTTCAACTAATGGATCTATGACAGTATTTTCATGTGGATCATGTACATACATGGACGTTGGATTCCATTCTAAATCATGACCTTCTGGACTGATATTAACATTTTCATTATTTGGTGATGGATTATCACTGGGGTATTCGGTATAATCCCACAGAGAGTTTTCAAATCCACTGAATTCGAACAATGAATCTTCTAGATCAACAAAGTCGTAAATTTCTCTATCAGCCAATTTGGGTATTAGTGTTTCAGGACTATTCTGCACTTGGGATGAACATGATTGCGTTTCGGAAGTACTTTGCAATTGGGACGAATATAAGAGAGGAGGGGAAATTGTGTAGGATATGTTATGCATAGGGACAGATGGAAGGGCAGTAGAAGAGTTAGGAGAAAGAGGGGAGATAGATGGAATAGGACTATCTAGCGTACTAGATACTGAGTCCTGGGGGGGTAAAAATCTAATTTGCCTATTATTTTCCCTATCCTTTTGACTTATTACATTTTTACTCTTATTATCTATCTGTGCAATTGTACTTTGCAACATTTTCAAACGCCTTGTTATTGATTCGACCAGGTTCTGGGTGTCAGCAAAACTTACTGGTATGTCAGCGAATCCCAGAAAATCATCCTCACTATCTTCCATTTCCTGTGGATATTCATCCTGCAAAATCTCTTCATCAATACTATCACCCTCATACAATCTCCATAGAAGAATTAGATTGTACGGAATGACTATCTTCAGTATTCGCATCCAAATTCTCATCTAATTCATCAGTTTTGAGAAAGAATGTCAGCAAACTGTGGATTTCCTTTTAAATAGTTGGGTATTTCGACCCATTTTCTTAAATGCGAAAAGTGTACTTTCTCTTCCCTAGCATTTGGATTATTTATTCTTTTAATATTATAGGTTAATTTATTTTCATTGACTATTGTGATGACAAAAGGTCCTTCCCACCTAATTTTAAATTTATTCTCAACATGATGTCCTTTATGTATTACCTTTTTAGACACTTTCTGACCTTTCTTGTATGGTTCAAAATTTGTAGTAGTAAGTGACTTTGTAGTATGAGATGACCCTCACAGAGAGAACGACGTTGTAAGGGGGAGCCTAGCGGATAGCAAAGGAGGGACCCTACACAGAGAAGAACATTAACTAAGATGAGAATATCACAAGGAAAGATTTTGAGGGGAAGAAGATATAGGAAGAGAGAAAGAGAGAGAGAGAGAGAGAGAGAGAGAGAGAGAGAGAGAGAGAGAGAGAGAGAGAGAGAGAGAGAGAGAGAGAGAGAGATTGGTTCAGATCAGGTCAAGAAGAAATCTATTTTTGGCGCCCTCGTTTTTTGAGGGGAATTTTCTTCTTGGTTTTTACTTATTTAAATGCTTTTAGTTGCACTTCTATTACGAAAGGTCTATATGATTCAATTTAACTCTTTTATTCAGTTTTTATAACGTACAAAGGAAGTTCGCCGGTAGATGAAGCCGATTAGACCTTCCCTAAGGCCAGTCCTATTTTATGGGACCGGGCTGTGTGGTGAAATGATGATAACACTTATAAAATTATATTTATTTTTAAGAATTTTCTAGTAGAAATAACCTAACAACTCAAATATTCCTTTCCTGAGACCTTATAAACCTATTTATAAAAATATAAATATATTTAATCTTCAATAGATTATAGAAAAAGACAACTTAAATTTTCCTTTTATGATGAATTTTTATATTTACGGTAATTCTACTATCTATTAGTTAGTAGGTTAATAGGGTAAATAGGGAGGGATACAATAAGCTCTATTTATAGAGTATTACAAAATGTTCCAATTTTCCAATTTATTTGTATGGGTCTTGACTAAGCATAAGAAGCCCTAAAAAAGAAATACTATCATTAATCTTATTTCTTCTTAACTATTTATAAATAAGAAATTAATATATCATGAGTTCCTAAACAACTAAATAATAAAATAATAAATAAGGCCTAAAATAAGAATAATTCTGTCTCCTCATAAATAATAATTAAGAAAGAACCCTAGCCATAACAAAACAAAATTAATAACACTCTTAACAAAAATAATAATAAAATAAAAAAATTCTTTATCATATGTACCTTACGAGCTTCTTTCTTTAATATAATGGCCACTGTCCAAGTTTTGAGATCAGTTTTATTTAATGCCTGTTTATATCATTTTATTTCAAAAAAAAAAGAAAAAATTTATTATAAAATATAGACAAATATAAATTAAAACAATAGAATAAGGTTAATGAAATTTGGATAAGAAATTATTGTATAATGAAACAATCTGAATCTTAGTCCCCTTTATATGTTTCCCCACTAAATGTATAGTTTCCCCCTAAATCAAATCCAAATTTCGCAACCCCATTGCATTGCTTTTTACAGTGTTCAAAAAATAACACTTCTCTTTTTAACAAAACATTTTTTTTCTGTGGATTTTTCGTGTATTTCTCCACTAATAATAGTGGAATAAAAATTTTCTAATTGAGATTCTTTTTATCTTAGGAAAGCTCCCTATTCGGTAAGTGTCCCAACTGTTGCAATTTGTAGTTTGAAATTGCTATGATACCACGAAGAGCATCAATCCGGTCGCGTCTAGTATGGTTTCTAGACACAGTACTGGAAACTAGATTTTCGACTCCCTCCTCTATAGCACGTTGCACGATGGGGGACAAATCCAAAGTCCCTTCTTGTAAGAGGGACTGATGAAGTCCTTGAGTAGGGTCATTAACGGTGATGTTTTGTGAACTTGTGTGAGGGGGTCTTATTCCGAACAGAATGGGATTAATCACGGGGAGTGCTGCTATTTGTCTACTAACAGATTGGGCAGTACGTTCGTTTTGACTTTCTGGGTTAGATTCCACAGCAGAGGAAGAAACCCAAGGGACTGGTTGAATAATTATATTATTGGTCGGTAAATCCGGAAGTTGTTCATGCCTGGCTTCTTGCCTTTGAGGAATGGAAACTGATTGGGTATTGCTTACAGATGGTGACACTTGTCCTTGTTGTGGTCTAGAGTTTCTATTGGCTTCCCTCAGGCTTTCTTGAAGCACTCGACGGTATGTAAGGACAAAACTTCTCATAAAATCGGCATTGCCATGGAGTCCATCAGGCATAATATTGAAGATTAAGGGCCAAGGACTGAGATTGCATAAACCGAACATGAGGTGGGATCCAACCTCGCTCCCTTCTTCCTCGACGATCCCTACCAGATAAATGAAAATATCTATTGATAGCATAATTTGCCTTAAGAACTTGTTTATTGGTCCATTGATAATCATCAGTCTCAAGCTCTAAAAAGCGGGTATAAGCCCTCATGGCGAAGTCTCTCATACGGTGAGGGTTTAAATCTAGGTCATCTTGTAAGAAATGTCGGTACGACTCCCCCAGAGTTTGTACCAATCTTTTCTGGTTGAATCGGTACATGTCCTTTATAGCGGGTAACACAAGGAATGTGGTACAATGTCTATTTTTTGAATTTACATGGTTTGTTATCTCCTCCATGATCTGCGGGACCTCAGTTAGTGAGAAGGCCCCATTTGGAGCGAACACGGTTACTCGGTGTCCGGCCTCTTCTATATTAACCCGCCTCCAAGCTAAAGGGGTTAAAGCCCATAACAAAACAATTTTCGTTTCTGGGGTCATTTGTTCTTGTACCACCCGGATACAGCTCCTTAAGGTTCGTCCTGGATAACTGTCTGTAGTTATTTCCTCTCCTAATTCATCACGGATATAATCCCTGATTTGATCAAATCTGGCTACTTCTGAGGCTCCGATGATCAATATCATTGTTGGAACAATTTGTTTTTACCTGGTTAGTATGAGGAAAGGGGATATGATTCAAGGATTAGTACCATAATATAAATAAATAGATAAAGAAATAAACATATGAATATAGTAAATATAAATAATAAACAAATAAATATATAAATAATTCATAATCTAACAAATACAACTCATTTTTGTTTTATTATTTTCCTTTTTTCAATTGATATTCTAACGCGGTATTTAATACATTAGGATAAGTTGGTACATCTCCGCGGGATCTCGTAAAAGGTCTATTTATCTCGCAATTTTCTTCGGTACCATTATTATAAGAATTGTCAATTTCATTATCATGAAAATAAATGTCATCTTCTATGAATTCACCCATGATAGAATCATCGCTGGATAAATCTGAATAATTTTTTAATTCAACTTCAGTAATACTATAATTGAGTTTATTCATTTCTAACAATCTCGGATTAGGTGAAAAAGATTTGGAAAATCCAGAAAAAGAATTTGTGTTCTCTGAATCATTAGTTACGTTTGATCTATTCTTTGTATGACTATTATTAGAATTATCAGACTCTCCTAACAAATTATCTATAAATGACATTCCTGCATATGAAACAGGGTGGAATTTTAAACTAAAATTTGAGTCAAGATCAAAACTATTACGAAAATCTAAACTACCTTGATTTTTTTCAGTACTACGGGAACTACACGCATCTTCTATACTAGAGTGGGAGGAAGTCCTGACACCACTGACACCACCATAGTGTCTGGCGTTTAATATGTGTTGTCCTTGAGGTGACTGAGTGTAAATAATGGAATCATGCATTAATATATTAGTAGATCTAGTAGGAGTAGTAGTAGGAGCAGTAAAACCCACAAAATGAAAATTCCCCACCACTAATATTTGAAATATCATTATCATTAATGTTACTACCACCCTTTTCTACTTCTACAGGCAACTGGTTAAGTTCTACAAGTTGTTCTAATAAGTTAGGTAACCTATTATAAACTTCTACAGGTAAAGGATTACCCCCAGAGAATCCCAAAAAGTCATCCTCTTCCTCGTTTACCTCTATCTCTACTCCATCCAACATATCAGTACTACTATAACTACTTCTTTCCCCACTATTTAAATCTTGATCTCCAGAAATACCCCTAACTTCTTCAATAATACTATTTTCTACTTCCTTATCTGTTTCAGCATCTTCAAAGAAATAATGTCTAAAAGTTTGGTTCCGTAATAAGTATGAAGGTACACTTACCCATTTCCTCAAGTGGCTATAATGTACTTTTTCCTGTTCTTTCTTACCTGAGTGGGTCCTCTCAATTTTGTATGTTAACTCATTTTCATTTACTTGTACTATCATGTATGGGCCTTCCCATTTATTCTGAAATTTATTTTTGGTACTATGTCCTTTGAAAATCACCTTTTTAGCAACTTTATCACCGATCTTGTATGGTTTAAAATTTAAACTGCCTGAATCCCAATATTTAGGGAAAGCATTCACTGATAAATCATGTGGTCTTTTTAATAGGAAATCTGAAGGTGAAGTGCCTAATGCACTATGATAAGTGTTGTTATAAATTAACATCGAAGATGGTATTTCTGAATCCCAATTAGTTGGATTCTCTAAGGCGAGACATTTTAACAATTGAATGAGACTACGGTTAAATCTCTCACAAATGCCATTACTTGAAGGATGCAATGGTGAGGTTTTAACATGTTTGACATTGAATTCTTGTAAAACAGTTTGGAATTCAGACGAAATAAATTCGGCTCCGTTATCAGTTAATACTCGAAGTGGTACTCTTGGTAAAAATGTCATTATCCTGTGTTTCAACATGGAAGCTACGGTATTCCCCTTTTTGTCTTTAATCGGTATCACTGCAGCCCACTTAGAAAAGTGGTCTATAAAAACAATACAATACTTATATCCAGAGTTGGTAAGAGGAAACTGTATTAGATCCATCGCGACAAGATCAAAGGGATGACTGGCTATTATTTTAATCATAGGGGGCGTGATGTTTGTTGAATAAGTCTTCAATTTTTGACATAAAGGGCAACATTTAACCACATCCGATATGATCTGATTAGTTCGAGGATGCCAAAAGTGGCGATATACCAAATCTATCATTTTGTTGCGTCCTATATGGGCACAATTAAAATGTAAATTTACAACTAGTGTAATCAATAAATTTAATGAAACTACAAAAAGGAATTTTTTGGATTTATTTTTATAATATAATACTTCATTTTCAATTACTATATTATTTACATGAGGTCTAAACAGTGATATGTGTTTAGGCCAGTTTATTTTTAAGGACTTGTCTTTTAATGATTTGACCAATGAGATGATTACTTTGTCTGTTTTTTGATCGGTTAATATTTCAGTAACGTTTATGTTTGAGTCTAAGGGAGGAGAGGTATTATCAATTAAGGGTTGAATAGCATTTATTTGTATAATAACATCAGGTTTAATTCGGTTATTCACTATTTCAATGGGTTTGAGAAAATTATAATGGATACCCGCTAGACACTTCATAGTACAGATTTTATCAGTAAACTTACTTCCGTAAATTAGCGGATTTTTATCATTATAATAAATAACCACTTTGGTTTTGTATAATTGACTGAAAGCCTCTATTATTTCCGGTATTGGAACTTGTCCATCTAATTTCATCAATCTAAGTTGTTTTCTAATATGTCTGTTAGCCAATTTATATTTATTAATATTTTTAAGTAATTCATCAACTGTTTGTAGACGTAATTCATGATGATATGTGTCACAATCATATAAATACAAAGAAAAACATTTGAACATGGCGTCTCCACCGCCAGAAACTTCCACCAATTGGAATCCCTCTGGAATGTATCCACTAAGATTAGTGCACATTTTATCCGATTCTGGTACAGAAGAGCATGGAGATCGTGATAGTGCATCAGCAACGGTATTATTTTTTCCCACAATATGGCGGATTTCAAAGTCAAATTCATAGAGTTCTTCCATAGTGCGTGCCAATCGGCCATCAATTAAACTCATGTTTTGTAAATAAATAAGAGGCATATGATCAGTGTATATAATGAACCTTACTCCTCGGAGGAATGCCTTTAATGACTTCACCGCCCATCGCAAGGCTGCCAATTCCTTATCTATAGTGCTGTAATTTTTTTGTGCACCACTAAAGGTGGTTGATATGTAGGCTATAGGTCTCCGAACTCCTTCTTGTAGTTGTGACAGACATGCCCCAGCTCCAAGATCGGAAGCATCAACGTGTAATTCAAGGGGTGAAACCTCGGGGTTGTAATCCGGAAATCCCAACAACTCTGGACTGACTAAAGCTGCTTTCAGTTGTTCAAAAGCAGACTGACATTCTTGGTTCCATATGACTTTTTTACCCCCAGTTTGAGATGACAAGGGTTTAGCGAGAATTGAACAGTTAGGAATGTGACGCCGGTAAAAATTCACCATTCCTAGAAATTGGCGTAATTGTTTAACGGTAGATGGTATTGGGAAGCTTAAAGCTCCACTCAAGTTTTTCTCCAAAGGCATAATACCTTGTTTGGATATGTGGTGCCCCAGAAATTCCACTTCCTTCCGACACAGTTTTGTTTTGCTGGGCTTTAGTTTATAGCCATTGGCTTCCAGGGCTGCTAGAACTTGTTGTAAAGTATTCAAATGTTCTTCAATGGTTTTCCCCAAGACAATGATGTCGTCCAAATATACCATTACATTTGTCCACGGTAACCCTGCTAATGCTAGCATCATTCCCCTTTGGAAAGTGGCGGGGCCATTCTTTACCCCAAAGGGCATCTTTAAGTACTCATATTGGGCAAAAGGGGTAGAAAAAGCTGTCTTTTCTATGCTTTCTGGATCCATGGCTACCTGGTAGTACCCCTTTACCAGATCTATTGTAGAAAAGAAAGTTTGTCCGTACATATTATATATCATATCTATTAAATTAGGGAGAGGAAAAGAGTCTGTTTTAGTAGCTTCGTTCAATTTGCGGTAGTCTATACACAGTCGGAGTTTTCCATCAGGTTTGCGGACCGGTACTACCGGAGCAGAATAAGGAGACTGACTTGGTCTAATAATATTACTTTCTAGTAATTCTTTGCACTCCCCTTCAATCTCCTGGGCCAAAGGCCCTTGGAATCTTCGAACTGG
>SEYY01004610.1:0-5000 GCA_009176605.1 Armadillidium nasatum
AGGAGGTACCACAACGGGCTAGCCTGGGATTTCCTACGTTCACACAAAATTGGTGTGAAAGCAGGGCACCCCTTGTGCAACGAGGACGACGCAACAGAGGAGGAATGCAAGAGGACAATTACCTCGAGCACAGCCATTATAGTACCTGTAGAAAAGAGATCGCGCGCCAACGTCACGTCGCAGAGACAGAGGGTCAAGAGAGTTTGAAAGTAGGGGACAGTTTATTAATCTTTTAGCTTTTGACTCAACCCTATTCAGAAGAGAGGAGGAGCAGGAGCCCCCCCCAAATGTGAGAACAATACTCCATACAAGGACGAATAAAACCTTTATATATTTGGAGTAACTGCTCAGAAGGAAAAAATTCTCGCAATCTGAACAGAATTCCCAGCTTCTTAGTGTTGCTTTAGCAACCATTGTGATATGTGGTTTCCAAGTTTGTTGTTTATGTTCAGACCAAGAATGTTAATGCTATTTACAGGTGAGACGGGAGGGCCATCGAAGAGGATAGGTAAGTTAGGAGGTGTTTTTGAGAGGGAGATGTGAAGAGGTTGAGTTTTTAAAGAGTTAAATTTCACAAGGATGCTATGACCCCACCGGGAAATCTCATCCAGATCGGCAAGAATAGAATCGGAAAGTTGAAGACGAGAAGCAACTCTAGAAGCGAAAGAGGGGGCAGATTTGAAATGAGTAGAAGAATGTAGAGTTGAGTCGTCAGCATAAGAGTGAACAGAGTTAGAAGTGCAGTTGAGAAGATCGTTAATGAAAAGTAAGAATAAAGTTGGAGATAAAACGGAACCATGAGGAACACCACAGTTGACAGAAAAGGAGGAAGAGGTCGCTCCATCTACAAGTGCCGAAATGGAACGATCTGAGAGAAAACTAGACAAGATTAAGCAAAGAGAAGAAGGGAACCCAAAGGAAGGAAGCTTGGAGAGCAGCGACGTATGCCATACCCGGGAAAAGCCTTGGATATGTCAAGCGTCACCACACATTATTCCCCGATGTCCCTAATGGCAGAAAGCCATAGATCAGTAAGATAGGAGAGTATGTCACCAGTTGACCTCGAGCGTCGAAAGCCATACTGGTGATCAGAGAGAAGAGAATGAGACTTCAAATGATCCAGGAAATGAGAGTTGAAGAGAGTTTTTAAATTTTTTAGACAGAACACAAGTTAGAGCTATAGGACGATAGTTAGAAGGGTCAGAGCGACTACCTTTTTTCGGGATTGGCTGAACAAATGCACGCTTCCAGCATTGAAGAAAAGTATTAGTATTAAGGCATAGAGAGTATAGAGGTGAACGAGTACAGGCACTAACTCGGAAGCACGTTCCCTCAGAACACGAGGGGGAATGCCATCCGGGCCACTGGCCTTCCTGACGTTCATAGATTTCAGGATCCCATGCACCCGATCATGAGTAATTACAGGTACAGACATGGGACACCTGAGATGAGAAGGAGTAGGAGGAGGGATGCCAGAATCGAGCAGGGTGGAATTAGATGAAAAAAGGAGGACGAAGAGATTAACCTTTTCAGAAGGAGTATTGGCTACAGAATAATCAGAGCGAATAAGAGGAGGAAAGTCAGATTTACAGAAGTTGTTAGAGATATTTTTGACAAGAGGCCAGAAATTTTTATCAGTAGGAGAGCCATGGAGGTCAGCGCACTTCCTTTTTATGAAAGTACGCTTAGTCCGTCGAAGAACATCCCTGCAACGATTCCGGGCTTAATGAAAATTAGCAGGAGTGATAGGAGAAGGAGAGTTTTTCCATTCACGATAAGCATTGTCTCTCTCCCGAAGGGCAAGAGAACAATTGCCATCGAACCAAGGATTTTGAGGAGAAAAAGATTTAATTGAAGATGGAATGAATCTGCCCATCCCGTCAAGGATTACGGCCCCTACCTTTTCAGCAGAGACAGAAGCGTCCCGATTAAAGTGCCAGAAAGTACGTTTAGGGCATGGTGGAGCTGTTGGAGAGAAAGCATTATAGCTAAGAGCTATAAGATTATGGTCAGAGTTACCAATAGGAGGGAAAATGGTGCAGTAGAAGGAGTAGTGGTGAATATAAATCAAGTGTATTCAAGAATTAGTTAGGACGATCTGGAATGTGTGTGGGTTCCCTAATCAACTGCTCTAGATCGTTAAGAATGCTGAATGATTTGGCCTCCCTCTCACCTGTATCAGTATGAGAGGAACCCAACCTCTAAATGTGGTGTACATTGAAATCCCCTTAATAGAGGACCTCAGCATTTGGATGAGAAGAAGTGACAGTCTCGTGAGTAGTAGTAGTAGTAAGATATTGAAAAAAAAACTGGAAAATCTGTTCCATTAGGGGAGCAGTAGCAGAAACACAAGATAATTGTAGTAGAAGGAAGACAGATTTTAAGCCATAAAACATCGAAATTAGGAGATTCTAGATTTACAAGACGTGTCACAGGAGTGTTAATGTTAACATAGGCACAGACTCCACCATTTAGACGGAAATTGTGGAAAAGTTGTAGTTAGAGACATTAAGATTGCTAGAGAAAGAATCCCTGTCCAGTTGGGTCTCAGACAGAAGCAAAAGTTTAGGACGAGAGGTAGTGAGGTGGTGTTCAACAGACGAACGTTAGCAAAGGTAATAGAAAGCCCCCGTCTACGCCCAGCCTGACGACCACTCAAATTAGGCATTTAAAAAAAAAATAATAATAAAAAAATAACACACAATCACACACGCACGCACGCATGCACGCACGCACACACTCAGACACACACGCTATCGCACACACACTTACTAACTCACTACCGCAAGCACTCACCCACACACGCTAGCAGACAATACAATAAACTAATTAAAATAATTATTGTTAAAATTATTCAAAATATTAAAATCAATTTTGAAAATATTAAAGCTATTATTATTAAAATATAATATATTATTATTATTATTATTATTATTATTATTATTATTATTATTATTATTATTATTATTATTATTATTATATATATTATATATATATTATTATTATTATTATTATTATTATTATTATTATTATTATTATTATTATTGTTATTAATATAATTATTATTATTGGGTAATAAATAAGGAGAACAAATAAATAAGTCATTCAGTCATAATCTACATTAAAGGTTTTGTACAATTTCACTTTATTGTTTTCATTGCTTTAAGAACTTGACAAAGTTTTTACTTTACGTATTTCTTCCGTTTAATTTCATATTGTTCCCAACTAAAAAAAAAAATTAAAAGAAGCATAAATAGTATAAAACTACAACAAAGTCTTACCAGCAAGGACTGTGACGTGGAATTACTGATTACTTGGGTATTACAAAACGATGAACACAAAGAACTTTGTTCTCTTGGGTATTAAAAAAGAATTTTTTAAGATTATCAAAAGGATGAAATAAATATTTAAATTGTATTACCTTACCATTGTCCTGAACATAAACAGGTTTCACATCGTTAGGTATCTTCGATTTCTTTGGGAATTGTAAATTTTCGTTGTTTTTATAAACTTTTTCGATTAAGAAAACGATTCCATCTTTATTTGTCAATCGAGGTATGTATCTAAAAAATCTATAACACTGATCGTTGATTGCGAATCTTCCTGTGAAGGGATCAACTGCGTATCCTGCGTATATATATATATATATATATATATATATATATATATATATATATATATATATATATATATATATATATATATATATATATATATATATATATATATTATAATAGAAGAACCAGACCCTATAAATATTCTTTATTCTTAGTATTGACGTTTCGAGAATCGTTCTTCTCATTATCAAGATCTGTCAATTAAAAAAAACAAAATTATGACCAATTATCGGAAATGGAAACAATAAAATAATATATATATATATATATATATATATATATATATATATATATATATATATATATATATATATATATATATATATATATATATATATATATATATATATATATATATATATATATATATATATATATATATATATAATATATATATATATATATATATATATATATATATATATATATATATATATATATATATATATATATATATATATAATATATAATATTAGTGATGGATCGGATGTCATATTTTCCAATTTGCGGATGCGGATGCGGATACGGATGTTGAATTTTGGAGAAGTGCGGATGCGGATGCGGATGCGGATGTTGAATTTTCGAAAGTGCGGATGCGGATGCGGATGCGGATGCGGATGTTGAATTTTCGAAAGTGCGGATGCGGATGCGGATGCGGATTTTGAATTTTCGAAAAGTTCGGATGCGGATGCGGATGCGGATGCGGATGTTAATTTTGATGAGGATGCGGATGCGGATGCGGATGTTAATTATATTATTATATATATATATATATATATATATATATATATATATATATATATATATATATATATATATATATATATATATATATATATATATATATATATATATATATATATATATATATATATATATATATATATATATATATATATTTCACTATCACCTTTCCCACTTTCGTGAGGTGGTGCCCGCCACAATTCCCTTACAAACATAACTATTCTTACCTTTCAACGCTTTCACCACCTCCCTCCATCTCTGTCTCCACAAATCTTCTACCCTCGTCGAAACTCAAATTCCTTCCATCAAAATCACTCTCACTCCATCAATTACACCTTTCTTCCATTTACACATCTCCCTTATTCTTTCATTTCTAATCCTATCAATCCTTCTCAATTTATATATCGCTCTCAAATCTTTCATCTCAAAGACATTGAAACTTTTTCTCGACCGAGCACTTATCGTCTATGTTTCACACACATACAATACAGAAGGTGAACACATACATTCAAACATTCTTATCTTTATTTCTTTCGAAATTTTTCCTTTCTTCCATACTTTTCTTAGGCCCCCAATACTTTCATTCCTTCTACCATTCTGTTCTTTATTCCTTTTTCCGTCCCACCCTTACCTTCCACC
>SEYY01004611.1:0-2500 GCA_009176605.1 Armadillidium nasatum
AATCTGAACAGAACCCCACTTTTTGAGGCCGCTTTAGCAACTATTGTGATATGTGGTTTCCAAGAAAGTTTGTTGTTTATGTTTAGACCCAGAATGTTAATGTTTATTTACAGTGAGACGGGAGAGCCATCGAAGAGGAAGGAAAGTTTAGGAGGTGTTTTTGAGAGGGAGATGTGAAGAAGTTCGAGTTTTCAAAGAGTTAAATTTCACAAGGTAGCGTTTGCCAAACAAGGAAATCCCATCTAAATCTACAAGATTGGAATCGGAAAGTTGAAGACGAGAATCAAAAGAGGGAGCAGATTTGAAATGCGTAGAAGGGAGCAGATTTGAAATGCGTAGAAGGATGGAGAGTTGAAGCTTCGGCATAAAGTGAACGAGTTAGAAGTGCGTTGAGAAGATTGTTAATGAAAAGTAAGAATAAAGTTGGAGATAAAACAGAGCCCTGAGGAGCACCACAGCTGACAGAAAAGGAGGAAGAGGTCGCTCCATCTACAACTGCCGAAATGGAACGATCTGAGAGAAAACTAGACAAGACTAAGCAAAGAGAAGGAGGAAACCCAAAGGAGGGGAGCTTGGAGAGCAGCAACGCATGCCATACCCGGTCAAAAGCCTTGTATATATCAAGAGCCACCACACAAGACTCCCCGAAATCCCTAAGGGCAGAAGACCATAAATCTGTGAGTTTGGAAAGTATATCACCAGTAAACCTCGAACGTCGAAAGCCATACGGTGATCCAGAAAAAGAGAATGAGACTCCAAATGATCCAGGAAATGAGAGTTGAGGAGAGTTTCAAAAATTTTAGACAACACAGTGAGCTATAGGTCTAGTTAGAAGGGTCAGAGCGACTACCTTTTTTCGGGATCGGCTGAACAAATGCACGCTTCCAGCATAGAGGAAAAGTATTAGTATTAAGGCATAGAGAGTAGAGCTGAACGAGGACAGGCGCTAACTCGGAAGCACACTCCTCAGAACACGAGGGGAATGCATCCGGGCCACTGGCCTTCCTGACGTTCATAGATTCAGGATCCCATGCACCGATCTTTGTAATTATAGGTAAGGCATGGGAACCTGAGAGAAAAGGAGTAGGAAGAGGGATGCCTGAATCGAGCAGGGTGGAATTAGATGAAAAAAGGAGGCAGAAGATATTAGCCTTTTCAGAAGGAGTATTAGCAATAGAACCATCAGAGCGAATAAGAGGAGGAAAAGCAGATTTACAGAAGTTATTAGAGATATTTTTGACAAGAGGCCAGAAATTTTTATCAGTAGGAGAGCCATGGAGGTCAGCGCACTTCCTTTTATAAAGTACGCTTAGTCCGTCGAAGAACATCCCTGCAACGATTCCGAGCTGAATGAAAATTAGCAAGAGTGATAGGAGAAGGAGAGTTTTTCCATTCACGATAAGCATTGTCTCTCTCCCGAAGGGCAAGAGAACAATTGCCATCGAACCAAGGATTTTGAGGAGAAAAAGATTTAGTTGAAGATGGAATGAATCTGCCCATCCCGTCAAGGATTACGGCCCCTACCTTTTCAGCAGAGACAGAAGCGTCCCCCGAGACAAAGCAAGATTCACTCCAATGATAGTTGGCAAAGAAGCGGCCATTGCCCCCCAATTAGCCCGATTAAAGTGCCAGAAAGTACGTTTAGGGCATGGTGGAGCTGTTGGAGAGAAAGCATTATAACTAAGACATATAAGATTATGGTCAGAGTTACCAATAGGAGGGAAAATGGTGTATTTATAACTAGTAGGAATAGTGGTGAAGCATAAATCAAGTGTATTCAAGAATTGGTTAGGACGATCTGGAATGTGTGTGGGTTCCTTAATCAACTGCTCCAGATCGTTAAGAATGCTGAACGATTTGGCCTCCCTCCCACCTGTATCAGTGTGAGAGGAGCCCAAGCACTCAGTGTGGTGTACGTTGAAATCCCCTAAATAGAGGACTTCAGCATTTGGATGAGAAGAAGTGACAGTCTCTTGAGTAGTAGTAAGATATTGAAAAAAAAAAACAGGAAAATCTGTTCCATTAGGTGAGCAGTAGCAGAAATGGGTATCCTATTTAGGTAAGCCAAAAATTATGCAAGAAACGTTAAAGACAAGAGGTAGTTTTAGATGTAAAAGAGAAAGCAGATTTTAAATGCAAGGGAAAAAATTAATGGAAGATTCATCGGCATAAGTATAAATGCAGTGAGAAAGTCAGTTAGGTGGTTAATTAGTAAAAAATAAAAGTAGAATGGAGATTAAATAAATAAGCTCCGGAATATAACAATTGAAAGGAGAAAAATGAATTCACTCTATAAACATTTGCTGAAAATGCAATTATTTGTGAGACTTTGTACGAATGACAAAAGGTGGAGGAAACCCAATGGAAAAGAGATTAAAGAACAATAACGCATGTGCAATAACCAGTCAAAAACTTTGAAAATGTCAATCCCAACCAAATAAGACTCCTCATAGTTTGTAAGGGCAAAATACTAAATAATAGGAAAGCATTTCACCATTTA
>SEYY01004611.1:10000-20000 GCA_009176605.1 Armadillidium nasatum
TGAATTACTCTGAAATTGCAGTAATTATTTATTTCAAAATTCAAATGTGGTCCCAATATATATATATATATATATATATATATATATATATATATATATATATATATATAATATATATATATATATATATATATATATATATATATATATATATATATATATATATATATATATATATATATACTATATATATATATATATATAATATATATATGGAAGGTATTTCCTTAATTTTCAATGATATTATTGTCAGTTTAACAAGAGCATGAAAATCGTTCTTTGAACGTTCATAAAGAAATTGATTTACAGTAGCAATTTTAAGCATCAGAAACGAATAATAAGTCCTGCAAAAACAATTTATATTAAAAACTTCTCAGCTGGTACTTCGAATTTTTCCTTGCTAAATGTCCAAGAGAAAATTTTAATCATTAAAAACAGAGAAAAGAAAAGCAGGGAATAGAAAGTAGGAAGAGATTGAAAAGTTAAAATTTGAATAAAGAGATCTTCAGGAAGAAAACCTAGCATAAAAGAAATTAGGAAGTATGTATAGAGAGGGAAATTATGAAGCAGAAATTACGAAGGATTTAGAAACAGAGTTGAAAATAGAATTTAAGGATCGTGCTCATTAGAGAAAATCTAACAAAAAGAAGTTAACGATGTATGAATAAACAAATTATTTTTAATATATTTCACTTAAGTGAAGAAAATTATTACTGAGCATGTCATCAGAATTAAAAAGTTAAATTCTTTCATGCATATGAAAAAGGTAAATCTAAGGAATGTAAATGCAAAATAAATATGGAAAGCGCAAATACAAGCAGGAACCTAATTCTCTATTCACACACACTTAAGAGGCATCTCCATTTTCTAAAATATATATATATATATATATATATATATATATATATATATATATATATATATATATATATATATATATATATATATATATATATATATATATATATATATATATATATATAATATATATATATATATATATATATATATATATATATATATATATATATATATATATATATATATATATATATATATATATATATATATATATATATATATATATATATATATATATATATATATAGTGACTGTAGCTAAAAATAGGGGATTATTCCTTTGCTTTCATTGCCTGACAAAAGCACCAGGTGGTTCCTTGTTTTGAAAGACCGATTTATTTGCCTTGTTAGTGACACGAATCATTTTTATCTCTTACTTTTCTATCGAAATGCAAATCAATTTTATGCATCTTCTCTTTGTTTTTGTGTTGTATTAATTAAAATCAACAATTTTCTGATCTTTTAGGTGTCAGTTATTAAGTTGTTTTCATTATATTATTTTGCTTAAACTTGGTTCGGGAATTCTCTTTGCATTGGCATGAAGATTTCATAAAAACCATTTTGTTATATAGTGGTAGGAAGTTACAATAATGGTTTAAAATGTCAAGTAAGTCTTAATTTGATTTCTCTAATTTGTTTTGGTATCATTATTTCAATCTTTTTGTGAAAATTATTAATTCATTCATTTTAATCAATTTATTATTCATTAACTTCAGGTAAGATTTTTCCAGTTATTTTTTATTTGTTTTCTATTTTTTGTCATGATATTTCACTTGATTAAAAAGGGGGATTTATGGGAACAAATTATATCACATTATATTATATATATATTATATATATATATATATATATATATATATATATAATATATATATATATATATATATATATATATATATATATATATATATATATATATATATATATATATTATATATATATATATATATATATATATATATATATATATATATATATATATATATATATATATATATATATATATATATATATATATATATATATATATATTATTTCATAATATATATATATATATATCTTAAAATTATATCAAAATTTAGAATATAATAAACTTATTTCATTATCATTTTAAAGAGACAACTGTTGCAAAGTAATTTCAAATTATAATTTGAAATAAGCCAAGTTATAATTTTCTTTTCCTTTCCTCGTGTGTCTTTAACTTTTCTCTTGATAACAAGGCAGAGGATCCTTACTTCCAAAGGTTTAGGGATAATGCTCTCAAAGTTGATTAAAAAGTTTTTTAAAAAAGCTAAACTTTACTCATTTCCACAGCGTTCCACTTTTTTCGGAATTGAAAATTGCAAAATTACTGATTATCAAACGTTGTAAAACTAAGAAAATAAGCGGAAGGGAAATTTGGTAGCTCAAATTACTGTTGAAGGTGTATTTACGATTATATATTAATATATATATATATATATTATATATATATATATATATATATATATATATATATATATATATATATATATATATATATATATATATATATATAATACCCCACAGGAAAATTAACACAAATTCTTTAAAAAAATTTGTTTGAATTTCCTGTGGGGTTTTAATTGTATAAAACAAAACAGTTATAGTGTTCTTTTTGTTTTATATATATATATATATATATATATATATATATATATATATATATATATATATATATATATATATATATATATATATATATATATATATATATATATATATAATATGTGCGTGTGACTTACGAGAGAGCTCTATTTAAAGAGAAAATATAATTTAAATTAAAAAGAAGTTTCGTAGAAGTTTCTATAGAAATAGTGTTAGAGAAATAAAATGAAATAAAAAGTCAAGGGAGTCAGAACTTCGTTTAGCTCTGTACTATAACTTACCAAAAAAAATAGAAAGGACTAGAACCACCATAGATGTATGGACAATGCTCCATCCAAATGGGGACCAATTTTTACAGTTGCATTAACTGTGCAGAGAAACAGAATTCTTGCATCTTGTGCAAGACCTCAGCAACCGCTTGTGGAAAAGTGAAGGAATTCAGCTTTTAAAGGGTTAAAGCCTACTAGGCTGAGGCTAACCCAAATTTTTTTTTTTTTACAGGACGCCACCACTCATGGGCAGAGCCCTTTATAAGGAGGGGGCACACACACATGCACAAAGCTCATTCAAACACACACACACACCTAACGCACAGCCCTCAGGTGGGCGCAGACGGAAGCCTTGAAGAGTAGGAAGATTAAATACAGGAGGAAAAATAGATGATGGTAGAGAATTCCACAGAATAGAGGTTGCTGGAAAGAAGAAGGTACCACAACGGGCTAGCCTGGGATTTCCTACGTCCACACAAAATTGGTGCGAAAGCAGGGCACCCCTTGTGCAACGAGGACGACGCAACGGTGGAGGAATGCGAGAGGCCAATTCCCTCGAGCACCTGCCATTGTAGTACCTGTAGAAAAGAGATTGCGCGCCAACGTCACGTCACAGAGATAGGGGGTCAAGAGAGTTTGAAAGTAGGGGACAGTTTATTAATCTTTTTGCTTTTGACTCAACCCTATAAAGAAGAGAGAAGGAGCCGGAGCCTCCCGAAATGGGAGAACAGTACTCCATACAAGGGCGAATAAGACCCTTATATATTTGGAGTAACTGCTCAGAAGAAAAAAATTCTCGCAATCTGAACAGAACTCCCAGCTTCTTTGAGGCCGCTTTAGCAACCATTGTGATATGTGGTTTCCAAGACAGTTTATTGTTTATGTTTAAGACCAAGAATGTTAATGTTATTTACAGGTGAGACGGGAGAGACATCGAAGAAGATAGGAAAGTTAGGAGGTGTTTTTGCGAGGGAGATGTGAAGAAGTTGAGTTTTTAAAGAGCTGAATTTCACAAGGCTGCTATGTCCCCAACGGGAAATCCCATCCAGATCGGCAAGAATAGAATTGGGAAAGTTGAAGACGAGAAGCAACTCTAGAAGCAAATGAGGTTGCAGATTTGAAATGCGTAGAAGAATGGAGAGTTGAGTCATCGGCATAAGAATGAACAGAAGTTAGAAGTACAGCTGAGGAGGTCGTTGATGAAAAGTAAGAATAAGGTTGGAGATAAAACAGAACCCTGAGGAACACCACAGTTGACAGAAAAAGAGGAAGAGGTCGCTCCATCTACAAGTGCCGAAATGGAACGATCTGAGAGAAAACTAGACAAGAGTAAGCAAAGGGAAGGAGGAAACCCAAAGGAAGGGAGCTTGGAGAGCAGCGACGCATGACCATACCCGGTCAAAAGCCTTGGATATGTCAAGCGCCACCACACAAGACTCCCCGAAGTCCCTAAGGGCAGAAGACCATAAGATCAGTAAGATAGGAGAGTATGTCACCAGTTGACCTCGAGCGTCGAAAGCCATACTGGTGATCAGAGAGAAGAGAATGAGACTCCAAATGATCCAGGAAATGAGAGTTGAGGAGAGTTTCAAAAATTTTAGACAGAACACAAGTGAGAGCTATAGGTTGATAGTTAGAAGAGTCAGAGCGGCTACCTTTTTTCGGGATCGGTTGAACAAATGCACGCTTCCAGCATAGAGGAAAAGTATTAGTATTAAGGCATAGAGAGTAGAGTTGAACGAGGACAGGCGCTAACTCGTAAGCACATTCCCTCAGAACACGAGGGGGAATGCCATCCGGGCCACTGGCCTTCCTGACGTTCATAGATTTCAGGATCCCATGCACCTGATCATGAATAATTACAGGCAGAGACATGGGACACCTGAGAGGAGAAGGAGTAGGAGGAGGGATGCCTGAATCGAGCAGGGTGGAATTAGATGAAAAAAGGAGGCCGAAGAGATTAGCCTTTTCAGAAGGAGTATTAGCAACAGAACCATCAGAGCGAATAAGAGGAGAAAAGGCAGATTTACAGAAGTTGTTAGAGATATTTTTGACAAGAGGCCAGAAATTTTTATCAGTAGGAGAGCCATGGAGGTCAGCGCACTTCCTTTTTATGAAAGTACGCTTAGTCCGTCGAAGAACATCCCTGCAACGATTCCGAGCCGAATGAAAATTAGCAAGAGTGATAGGAGAAGGAGAGTTTTTCCATTCACGATAAGCATTGTCTCTCTCCCGAAGGGCAAGAGAACAATTGCCATCGAACCAAGGATTTTGAGGAGAAAAAGATTTAGTTGAAGATGGAATGAATCCGCCCATCCCGTCAAGGATTACGGCCCCTACCTTTTCAGCAGAGACAGAAGCGTCCCCCGAGACAAAGCAAGATTCACCCCAATGATAGTTGGCAAAGAAGCGGCGCATTGCCCCCAATTAGCCCGATTAAAGTGCCAGAAAGTACGTTTAGGGCATGGTGGAGCTGTTGGAGAGAAAGCATTATAACTAAGAGCTATAAGATTATGGTCAGAGTTACCAATAGGAGGGAAAATGGTGTATTTATAACTAGTAGGAGTAGTTTTGAAGCATAAATCAAGTGTATTCAAGAATTGGTTAGGACGATCTGGAATGTGTGTGGGTTCCCTAATCAACTGCTCCAGATCGTTAAGAATGCTGAATGATTTGGCCTCCCTCCCACCTGTATCAGTGTGAGAGGAGCCCAACCACTCAGTGTGGTGTACGTTGAAATCCCTAAATAGAGGACTTCAGCATTTGGATGAGAAGAAGTGACAGTCTCGTGAGTAGTAGTAAGATATTGAAAAAAAACAGGAAAATCTGTTCCATTAGGGGAGCAGTGGCAGAAATTGGTATCCTATTTTGGTAAGTCAAAAATTATGCAAGAAACGTTAAAGACAAGAGGTAGTTTTAGATGTAAAAGAGAAAGCAGATTTTAAATGCAAGGGAAAAAATGAATGAAAGATTCATCGGCATAAGTATAAATACAGTAAGAAAGTCAGTTAGGTGGTTAATTAGTAAAAAATAGAAGTAGAATGGAGATTAAACAAATACGAGTAAGCTCCGGAATATAACAATTGAAAGGAGAAAAATGAATTTACTCTATAAACATTTGCTGAAAATGCAATTATTTGTGAGACTTTGTACGAATGACAAAAGGGGGAGGAAACCCAATGGAAGAGAGATTAAAGAACAATAACGCATGTGCCATAACCAGTCAAAAACTTTGAAAATGTCAATCCCAACCAAATAAGACTCCTCATAGTTTGTAAGGGCAAAATACTAAATAATAGGAAAGCATTTCACCATTTAATCTCAAGTTTTGAAAGGTAAACTGGTAATTGAAGAGAGTAAAACGAAACTTCATCGTACAGAATGTAGGAAAAAGATATAAAATGGTGATAAGTGCGTACAGAGCTGCTGAGCTCTCATCACTAAGGAATGAATGCAGAAATAGTTCAGCTGCATAAAAACGGGTTCCAATTCAGAAGCATATTTTTCTTAAATATGAGAATGAATAATATCCGGGATGCTCGTCTACCGAATGTTTACAGATTATTTGCATCATAAGAATTCAATCATGTTTAAACTAGAGAAGAGAAATTGGGTCACTTGAGATGACAAAGAATGGAAGGGGAATGTTAGAATCTTTCAGATTGGATTTAGAAGAAAATTAAGGCCAGGGATTAGGTTTTTCAGCAGAGGTATATTAGCCATATATTCATCAGAGTGAAAGGGGAAAGGCAGATTAAGAAATGCTGTTAAAAATTTCTTGGCAAAAGGAGATAAATTTTTGTTATCACGAGAACTAGGGAGGTCAGCGCACCTTCGCTTAATGAAGCCTTTCTTAGCCCTTCGAATAAAATTCTTGCAACGATTCCGAGCTCAATGAAAATCACATAGAGTTTTTAACTTCAGAACAACAGATACATATAGTCTTCGACCTGAATGCGCGAAAACAAATACCATCTAACAATAAAGTTTGAGATGAAAAAGGTTAATTTACGGTGTAATGAATTTGCTTATGCTATCATCAATAGCAGAATGGTTCTTTTATAGCAAAAGCTAAAGGTAGAACACATTACAAAATTGTTCAAAAATGAATTTGAACAATCCGTGATATGTCTATGCTTCCCAATCAAATTTTCTGGACATTGAGAATGCTGAGCGATATAATCTTCTCTCTAATTCCTCCCGTTACATATATATATATATATATATATTATATATATATATATATATATATATATATATATATATATATATATATATATATATATATATATATATATATATATATATATATATATATATATATATATATATATATATAATATATATATTTCTTCCAGTATACAAACCCCTATTCTATTCAGTAATAGTCTAGATATAAGCATGCAGGAACTTCATTAATTAAGAATATCAATAAACAAAATTAATTTTTATAATATTGTTATAACTGTAAACAGACCAATCAAATATATTTAAAATTATAATTTTTCCAATTTTATAAAATGTTTAATTTTTTTTTTTCATCAAAACTTTTACTTGTAGGTTTTTTGGTTTTTAATTGTTATCATATCTTTTTTTTTTTTAAATTAAAAGTTCACATCTCACGGGCATTGCCCTATTCAAGGAGAGATATTTTTCAAAAACATTTGAAAAAATATGAAAAATTGAATTAGTGACAATGCTGAACTCTTTTTATTCACTTATAAATTATGCTCAAGGGTTAAAAAGATTTCTTATACAGTAGTTCAAACTGTAGGGATAGAATATTCTCACTCTCTCTCTCTCTCTCTCTCTCTCTCTCTCTCTCTCTCTCTCTCTCTCTCTCTCTCTCTCTCTCTCTCTCTCTCTCTCTCTCTTTCTTTCTTTCTTTCTTTCTTTCTTTCTTTCTCTCTCTCACTCTCTCTCTTGCCCTTCTTGAATAATTAAGTTGTTTTCAACTTTAAAGATTCAGGAATATAACTTTTCAATGATTTTGTAGTATTAAGATAAATAAGTTATAATTTGATATTTTATATATATATATATATATATATATATATATATATATATATATATATATATATATATATATATATATATATATATATATATATAATATATATATATATATATATATATATATATATATATATATATATATATATATATATATATATATATATATATATATATATATATATAGTGTAAAGCCTGGTCTAAGTTTTACCCTCCAGAACAATTTTCTGCTATTCTATATAAAAAGAAAGTTCTTACCGATATTTCTTCTAATCTTTTTTTAATTATTTCCTTGGTTTGGTTTTGAAATAATACATAAAAGTTAATATATTTATTTAAATTTATATATATATATATATATATATATTATATATATATATATATATATATATATATATATATATATATATATATATATATATATATATATATATATATATATATATATATGTAGTATGTATATATATATATATATATATATATATATATATAATATATATAATTATATATATATATATATATATATATATATATATATATAATATATATATATATATATATATATATATATATATATATATATATATATATATATATATATATATAACGAATGTTTTGTGTGTTGTATGGTAAGATTTGATATGGTATGATACTCCTTCAGGTTTGGAGTTGAAGACTTTCGGACTAGTCTAATATATATATGAAGAGATCTATGGTTTCTGCTTCTATAGGAATATAAACCCTACAGACGTCTATTAGGATAAAAAGGATTATGGCAACGGACTAAGGTAAACGGTTATTATCTGACTGCGATTTTGGATAGGATATTGGAACACACATACACTCTATATGAAGTCTTTACGCTCCTAAAGTATATTTAGGATCCGCTTTTAATAGTATTTGTTAAAGAAGATCATGCTCCTTATGATAACAGTTCTTTTGTTTCTCTGCTCTGGTTTTTACTTTTAATATCCTTGATTTATGCTCTAATAATATATAATGCACTGTTAATATCAAAGTATCTATGTGTGATAATAATTAGTTCATGTATTAACTATACATTTATTAAAAGTCTAACACATATAAGAATCAACAATAATATTATATTTAGCACAAATGGAGTATTATGGTTATGGTATTCAATATAAATTTATAGTCTAACAATTTATATTTCCTTAATTCCAATATAAATTGATCCCTTATATTAAACAAATTTTAAACCCAAGACTAACACACGTTATACCGCCGCAATTTGCTAGAAAGAAAAATAATATTATAATAGAAATAATATATATATTTATAAAAATAAATATATATATTATTGAGAAGTATAGTTACCAATAATATACATATTCTCTACTTGTTACTTGTATTAGGTGTGATGGGCGTTGGCAAAACACAGACATAAATATAATAAAGACACAAGGTAACAATACTTGACGCTACGAAGGTTTCAAAGAAAAAGGAAGTGCTTGACAACAGACATTACTTATAAAGAAGAGGTATTAGGGTGTGACAACAGCATCATCAAGAACAAGGAGCGGGAAATAATGCTGAGGTGTTTTAAAGTTCATAGAACTAAGGAGATGCTGAAGAAAAGCTGCAGGGATAGACGAGGGACTTGGAGGGTTTGAAGCAGACGCCAATCGAAAAGGAATTTTGTTAATTAAGAAGTTTTTATTAAAATAAAAATATGATTTTTATTTATTTGTAATACAGAAGGATTATTTCTGTATTATATATATATATATATATATATATATATATATATATATATATATATATATATATATATTATATATATATATATATATATATATATATATATATATATAATATATATATATATATATATATATATATATATATATAATATATATATATATATATATAATATATATATATATATATATATATATATATATATATATATATAATATATATATATATATATATATATATATATATATATATATTTTTTTTTTTTTTTTTTTTTTTTTTTTTTATTTATTATATATATATATTATATATATATATATATATTTTTTTTTTTTTTTTTTTTTTTTTTTTTTTTTTTTTTTTTTTATATAATATATATATATATATATATATATATATTATATATATATATATATATATATATATATATATATATATATATATAATATATATATATATATATATATATATATATATATATATATATATATATATATATATATATATATATAT
>SEYY01004612.1:15000-22500 GCA_009176605.1 Armadillidium nasatum
GGAATAGAGTCAAGAATGTTAAAATATGGGATATGTGTTGTTGGAGAAGGAGTATAATTGAGGAGAACTGAACAGAACATGCTGAGGTGGTTTAGGTATATTTGTAAGATGAATGAGGAGAGACTGGCAAAAAAAGTAATTTGTATTTGAAGTAGAAGATGTGAGAAGTAGGGTTAGACCAAGGACAGGTTGGATGAGTGGGGTCAAAGAGTTATTTATGAACATAGAGAAATGAGCTGGGAATAGCGTGTGTGGTTGACGGAGTATAGGAGTGAGTGGAAAAGATTGGTGAGGGGGTGAGTGTTGAGGAATGGATGTGGCCTGTGGTAGACACCACCCCACGATTGTGGGAAAGGATGTACGAGTATATTTATATATATATATATATATATATATATATATATATATATATATATATATATATATATATATATATATATATATATATATATATATATATATATATATATATATATATATAATTGCATGCAAAGAATTACTTTATAAAAGTTAAGTTTAAAAATAAAAATTTACTACCTTTTTTCGAGAAAAGTCAATAAAAAATTCAGCAGAAATTCAAAACATTTTATTTTTCAAAGTTTCCCATTAAGAAGTCTGACCGAAATGCAATTTTTGAACTTTTAATTTGTTTAAGATTCCATTCACCTTCGGCTGATATCTGTGCCATAAAGAACTGATTTAGCCAACGGTTAGAAAGAGAATTTCTGCTGAAGAGGGGAAATTGTGAAGAAAAAAAATAAAAAAATAAAAAATAAAAAAAATAAAAATAAAAATAGAAGAAGAAGAAAAAAATGAAGAAGAAAGAAGAAAGAAGAGAAAAAGAATAGAGAAGAAAGTAGGAGAAAAAGGAAGAAAAAAATAAGTAAAAGAAAAAGAAAAAGAAAAGAAGAAGAAGAAGAAGAAGAAGAAGAAGAAGAAGAAGAAGAAGAAGAAGAAGAAGAAGAAGAAGAGTAAATTATGGATTCTAACAACCCAAAAGGAGTAGAAAAAGAATGTCAATTTCTTCCATATATGTTTCCTGTAAACGAAGAGTTAGGTCAACCTCAACTTCTATAAATACAACAATACCACAAACCCACAAAAGTTTTGTTTTCAAAATTTAAATCTTTTATTTTCTCCACAGATTTCCATTAATTTTTCAAATTAATTCCTGAAATATATCGAACCAATTCTGATAATTTTTTACCAATCCAGGAAGAGCGCCAATAAGAGACAAATTTACCTATAAAATAAATGTATTCAACGGAATACAGTGATTTTAATTATTTTATTTAAATATATATATATATATATATATATATATATATATAATATATATATATATATATATATATATATATATATATATATATATATATATATATATATATATATATATATATATATATATATATATATATATATATATATATATATATATATATATATATATATATATATATATATATATATATATATATATATATATATATATATATATATATATATATATATATATATATATATATATATATATATATATATATATATATATATATATATATATATATATATATATATATATATATATATATATATATATATATATATATATATATATATATATATTATATATATATGCAGTAATAAGGTGCGCCATTTACACCGCAAAAAGTGCATGTCGGCCTTTGATGCGCAATTTTAAATCTTGCTCGACTAGGCCGAGCTCATGCTCTTTTCGTGAAGTAATTTTTAGCAATGTTGTAATCTTAGGTTCCTTTCTGAACCTGTTTTAAGGGTTCAACTCCTCCTCCGGAGGGGTGTACCCCTCCCCTTAGAGGGTGGTGGCATAGGTCACAGCATCCTGATTTTTTTCAGCCTCCTTACCGATCTCAATTTTGTGTGGTTTAGCCCTGCCCGGAGTTATATACCCTCTCCCTTCCACTCCTTTTACCAGTCTTCCCTCAATTAGGGATGGAGGCGTAGCCACAGTACCCCCATTTTAAATATATATATATATATATATATATATATATATATATATATATATATATATATATATATATATATATATATATATATATATATATATATATATATATATATATATATATATATATATATATATATATATATATATGACCCCAGTTTGTGCATTTACCGTTATTCACGGTTATGCCCTAAAAATACTTTGGTGGCATAGCCTCCAAGTTGTGGTGTTCTTTGAGGGGGTACTTCTCCTTCTCTACTCCTTCCAAAATTATTCTTAAGCGAAATTGGATATCCTGGATCTCATGTACCTCCTTTTAGAGGATTCCTTTCAACCAGCTCAGTACACAGCCCTCTCACTGCTGCTTCCTGGCATGCTTCCTCAAAGAGGATGGAGGCTCGTGACTCAACAGCCCCTTCGATCTTTGAGTGCCTGGTTTTCACAAAGTATTTTCTCTTCGTTATAGAGGTTACATCATGTGGTCTTGTATTTATCAGAGTCACATAAAATTTTAAATACTTATTAATGTAATCACAATTGACACATCACAGCTGCCAAAACCAATTCATCATCAAAAAACCAGATTTTAAGTTTGGCCGGAGAAGGATTCGAACTCTGATCTTCATTAATAGAAATCCATGAAGTTACTACTAGGCTACGAGAGATTTCTAATGTAAGAGAACAATTATCCTTTAAAGTCATGTACATCAATTTAGTAAATTTCTAAATTTTCATTTTACCCAACATTTATTTATTCCATTATAAACCACTTTAGATTCTTTGCATTTCTATTTTATTTCACTATGCATATATTATTATTCCAAATTATTGAATATGATGTAAACTTGACGCTCGTTTTCTTCGCGAAGCTATAACTAATATAATTCATTATTTTCCTTTTCTACTCATATTTTCTTAATTTTTTTACTGCAATATATTAAAGTACACGTATACCACGTATACATTTACATACGATACCTAGACAACCTCATACACACGTACACAGACACATGCATTCAAGCATTAATATATATGTATATATATATATATATATATATATATATATATATATATATATATATATATATATATATATATATATATATATATATATATATATATATATATGCATGCATGCACTTACACTCACATATATATTCTCAGATAGATACATACATAATCATATACACATACACATACACTCACTCCCATACAAAATCATGAATACACGCTCGAATATATACACATTCATAAACATAAACACGCACACAAGATTGAGCATCATAAACATTAGACACCGTGATCCTATCAAATAATTTCAATCCTGTTTTCTTTAAATCTATTATTTTTCTTTACTCTTGCAAGCAAATGTTTGCTAATTTTGATTATTTTCCCTTAACAATTTTTTATTTATTTTTCCTGTTTTTTTTTCATATATTGTTTAATTTTTAATGTAATTTTTATTTTTTTATTTTATTTCCTTATTTTTTAAAAATCTTTTTGAATTTTTATTGTTTTTCTTTTTTATTTCGTAAGTTTTTAAAATTTTTAAACGTTTTTAATCTTATTTTATGCAGTAAAACATTAAAACATGTAAAGCATATAAGGACTCAGTCATCCTCTACATACACTCACATACAAAAATAAACATACATCCATTCAACATTTCTTATCTTTCCATTAACTCTTTTTTTATCTTTAAGTTCATAACCTTTACTATTTTAATCAACAAACCTTTTTTCTGTTTCACGAACCCAACCTTTTTCCATTTTAAGATGTATACATACCCTCCCTTTTGTACATCCCAGCTTTTTCACTTTCACGCATTCAAATCTTTTCCGTCTTACGATTTCTACCTTTTCCTCTTTAAGATCACTATATCTTCCCTTCTGAATTTTTCAAACTTTTCTTTTTCATGCACCCAAACCTTTTACGTTTAGCAAACCCTTCCCTTTTACATTTTAAGATCCCTATATCTTCACTTTTGAAATATATATATATATATATATATATATATATATATATATATATATATATATATATATATATATATATATATATATATATATATATATATATATATATATATATATATATATATATATATATATATATATATATATATATATATATATATATATATATATATATATATAAAGGTTAATAAGGAAAGCGAGCAGAAGGAAGTAAACATGTTATTAGAACATTTGTTAATTACTGTTCTTGCCCAAGTCAGAGCAACGCTGATTAAAATACATTAATATAATTAGAGCTCGAAGAATAGGAGCGGTTTGTGAGGACGCTCACATAGTGTTTTTTTTTTTTTTTTTTTTTTTTTTAATTAACGAAAAATATAAATGTCTTGTGGTGATTTAGTTGATAAATCAAACCAAGATATTAGATAAAGAATGACAAGAAGAGAAGGGGGAAAATAACACAAAATATATATATATATATATATATATATATATATATATATATATATATATATATATATATATATATATATATATATATATATATATATATATATATATATATATATATAACTTATATATCTGTATAACTTTAGAAACAAATCTAGACTGATTACACCACAAAATTTAATCACAAATCATACAAATCTACAAAAAAAAAAAAAAAAAAAAAAAAAAAAAATAAAAAAAATAATAAAAAAAAAAACTTTAACCATTTTGTATACATTTTCTCTATCTCATTTTTTCCTTTCTTATTTCATTTCTTAAATAAAAAGAAGATAGTGTTAATTTTGATGCCTTTTCAACGCGACTTTAAAAAACTTTGATATGAGCGTATGTGAATTTCTGTGCTATTGAGGATGTTATCTTTCTGCTCAATTTGCTTCATTCGTCTTTTTTCAGTTCAACGTTTATCTTAATTAACTTTTAACTTTATTTCAGCAATTTAATATACTCGTTTTATATATATATATATATATATATATATATATATATATATATATATATATATATATATATATATATATATATATATATTATATATATATATATATATAAGCATAGAGGGAGGACAGCGCAGTCCGAAGCGATAAAAGTACTCCCACTGGGCTTAACACGCTGGGTGATAGGGTGGGCTAGACATTCCGTTTCACTCTGTTGCCCTTTGGTTCGCTCAATTTTCGCGTTTCATCTTCTCCGTTCTTTCTAAAGTTTTTGAACCTATCCTTAACAGGAAGATTTGGAATCATCTCAATTCTTCTAATCTTATCTCCGATTGCCAGTATGGCTTTCGTAAGAAACGCTCTACTGGTGATCTTCTTTCCCTTCTCTCTGACTCTTGGTCTTCGCTCTCCGGCATTTCCGGTGAATCTTTTTCTGTCGAGCTGGACATATCAAATACCTTCGATAGAGTCAGGCACAAAGCTTTGATTTCCAAGATTCCCTCTTTCGGAGTCTATCCCTCTCTCTGTGACTTTCTCCCTGTGACTTTCTCCTTGATTTCCTTTCCGGTCGTTCTAAAGCAGCTGCTGTAGATGACCATCGTTCATCCTATAAATATATAATTTGTGGTGTTCCTCAAGGATCTGTTTTATCCCCAAACACTTTTTTGCTTTTCATTAATGATCTTCTCTCTTATTACTTCATCTCCTATCCACTCCTATGCCAATCACTACACTCTTCATTACTCTTTTTCAGTTTGAAATTCGCCCCTCCCAACAACAGTTAATAGACGTAAGGAGGGGTGGCCTTGGAGCAACTGTTCACCGTTGAATGGAGTACGCCTCACACATCTTGGGTGGTTGCACTCTTAGAGCTCTCCTGGAAAAGGTGGAGTCTAGGACTTTTCGTCTTATCAATTCTCCTACTCTCACTAATTCTCTCCTATCTTTTTCTGCCCGTCAAATTATTGCGACACTTTCTCTATACTATCGCTATTACAACGGACACTTCTCTTGACTCTCTCGTCGCATATCTCCTCCTTTGAGAAGAGTCCGTGAAGCAAGTCTTTCTACACAGTTTTATCCTTTCTCTATCCAACTCTCTGACCCCACATTTAACAGCTATGCTCAGTCTTACTGGTAAAGTCTGGAACACACTCCCCTCATCTATTTTTCCAATTTCCCTCGACTTAAACACCTTCAAATGCAGTGTCTCGGAGCATGTTGACCTTTAATTTGACCAGGATTCCGATTTGCTCCTTTCTCTGGTGGAAAGCTGGTAGGCCTCTGGCCTTTGCCACCAGAGGCAAAAAAAAAAAAAAAAAAAAAAAGAAAGAAAAATAAATAAATATACAAGCAACTTATTTGTAGGAAATATAATAATAAATCTTATGTGGGAAATAATATTAGGATACATTACCGCATTTCTTGACCAAACCCGAAAAAGAAAATTTTGTAATTACGAAGCAAATCGATTCGCATTCAATTACGCATTATGCCTCTCTTATTTATCTACTCTAATGTATTTTGAAGAATACTCCAATATATATATATATATATATATATATATATATATATATATATATATATATATATATATATATATATTATATATATATATATATATATATATATATATATATATATATATATATATATATATATATATATATATATATATATATATATATATATATATATATATATATATATATATATATATATATATATATATATATATATATATATATATATATATATATATATATATATATATATATATATATATATATATATATATATATATATATATATATATATATATATATATATATATAATATATATATATATATATATATATATATATATATATATATATATATATATATATATATATATATATATATATATATATATATATATATATATATATATAAAAGAGTGTAGATATGAGAATATGTCCCTATACATGTATGGAACATTGTACGCTGTATGTATGTATGTATGTATGTATGTATGTATGTATGTATGTATGGATGCATTAAAGCTCAAATGATTAACCATTCTTTTGATTGACAGATTGATTTATTATTTTTGATAATCTTTTGATGAAAATTCAATTCAGTTTAATTTTGAAAGAAGGAAGAGGCAAATACATTGTTTTCAATGATCATCTATAATGACTATTGAAATTAACAATGGGTAATTTATTAGATTTTTGTTTTCATATTACATTCTTCTTTCTTATATTTAAACAATCAGAATTTATTTTTAACAATCATTATTATTCGTTCTCTCTTTTGTTCTTAAAAATTGATCCTTCTACCCTTCAGGCAGAAAAATATCATCCATCCATCCAAATATTATATTTAGCGTTCTTAGAAATCACTTCCTTCTGCAAATTTAACATAATTCACTGTAAAGGCCTAATTAAAGGAAAGGAAGCTATTTATTTATATCAAAATACATTTAATAATTCAAAGTATCTATTATAATATATTATATATATATATATATATATATATATATATATATATATTATATATATATATATATATATATATATATATATATATATATATATATATGATA
>SEYY01004613.1:0-11923 GCA_009176605.1 Armadillidium nasatum
CTTTTCAAGTTAGACGCAACTATAAGAAAAAATCTTGTCATCAACACCGCAATAGACATGAGCAAAAATGACAAAAAAAACCTATAATGAATGTAAAGTTACAACATATCCTAGCAGCACAGTCGCTGAAGCCACGAACATCCGGTATCTATTCCTCAAACTTTTGGGACCTTCCCTTTCTATAACTTGAGGTGGATCGAGGGTGTGGCCTCAGATGAGCCCCTCGGAACTTCGTGAAAGGAGTCCTTTCATGCATCACATGGAACGTTACGCGAAGCCAGAGATTTTATAGCCACAATGGTGGTTAGTCAAGGTTCGGGCCCTCTACAATCGGTGGCCTGGTCAAAGGCGAGAAGGACCAGTTTTACACCTGTACCATCCTCCACAAGGGAAGGAGATTGAGGTAGACACAAGACCGGAAGAAAAAAAATTATAGATATTAAAAGAATAATTATGATAGTCAAAAAAAAAAAGTAATGAGAATGAAAATAAGACGAGTAACAACAACAACAACAACAACAACAATAATAATAATAATAATAATAATAATAATAATAATAATAATAATAATGCTAAAGGTAACTGAAATAATAAGAGATGGGAGGAAATTGAACAAAATAAAAACCAAGAGGAAGGAAGGTAGCACTTCACAGACACTGAAGAGTCTGGTCCTCCTCTCTACTACAAAGAGACTACCTTCATGAGGGGAATCATAATAATTAGGAATTGAATGATACCAGTAATTACAAACCACCCAATACAGAATAGCGACACGAATCATACGATACCTCATGAATTTACTGATACACAGTACCCAAAACAAATTTTTTTTACCGAATTCATGAAGGTTAAAAGAAAGTTGAAAATATTCAATGATCATAATAAACTTAAAGATTTTTTGCTATCCGTAATATCTACTTATTTTGAAATTACATTGCTAAACAAAAAATATATATATATATATATATATATATATATATATATATATATATATATATATATATATATATATATATATAATATATATATATATATATATATATATATATATATATATATATATATATATATATATATATATATATATATATATATATATATATATATATATATATATATATATATATATATATATATATATATATATATATATATATATATATATATATATATATATATATATATATATATATATATATATATATATATATATCCTATGGTGGTAAATGTCAGAGGCCCACATAGAATTGGCATAATTTTTGTATTTGGTCTCGAACTAAGCCTGAAAATCTAGACTTAACTTGATACATCATTAGTGGAAATCAATGAACCAACCCTGCTTTCCTTCAAAAAAAAAAAAAAAAAAACATAAAAAAAAAAAAAAAAAAAAAAAAAAAAAAGTCAATTTCACTAAAATGTTCAAAGAATTTAATATAGTAGTTTTTTAACTAACATCTAACAGTATATGTAATGCACATTATCTAAAATGATATTTCCACAGTAATCAAAAAAATCCAAGAGAATTCTATTTAAAAAAATTTCATACTAGAAACAATTTTTGATTAACTGTAGATCCAAATTTATATTACGAAGAAGTTGTCGATTTAATTCAAGGAATAGTAATCCGTACTGAGAGTTTTAACAATTCAATATAACTATTTTCATTTATGCACAAAGGAATGATTATAAAATACATTGTTATTACATAAATCTACATACTCTTTCGCATATAATACTTAAATCATAATTACCAATATAATATATGGATCCACTGAGCAGCCAAGAAGCAAAATGATCCGGCTGTATCTAAAGATGCAATAGGAAACACATTCTGTATTTGCCAATGCTGAATCATAGCATGCCAAACCCCAATTTTTCCTTCCGATGAAAGTGCTACCAACTGAGAGCCAATGAATAAAAGATATTCTACGAGTACTCCAAGACTGAATATTCCTTAAATATCGAAATAATGAAGAAATTTTATAAATGGTGACTTTAAATAATTACAAAAGCAAATATAATATTAAATGTGACAGAATTAAGTACTAAATAAGTATTGAAAGTGGAATGAACATCATTGTTTTCAAAATCTAAACAATATTCACAAATAAAAAAAATTAGTAGGCAACGTTTTTTTTTTAATAATTTTTTTCACCAGAAGGGTACGATTTTTGCAATTCTTTTTCAAGTACTTATAACTTTTTTTTCTAGACGTGATATCAAAAATCTGTTCCCACCAATGCAAGAAATTGGGGCTAAGATTATTCAGTTAAATTTTCAGCTCATGAGGACCAGTGGTTTGACCCAGTTATTCATTTTTTTCAAGTTTGAGTCCAAATGACTTTCAAACCGTTATAGACTCAGAAAAATGCTAGAAACAACTCAGAACTTTGGGAAAAAATGCATACCCTGAAAATTTCAGCTCAGTCAAATAATAAAACAAAAATTTTTAAACAAAATATAAGAAAGTTAAGAATTTTTTCTTTTTTTTTCAATATTTTCTTTTTCTTTTGTTTCTTTTGACGTCTCCTTTTTCTGCTAGTGAATGTTCATCTTTGTGTTTTGATTTTAGATGCCCCATAAAGATTTGGTTGAAAATTTTTAACTTGTGGCACCCGGAGGTCCTCTTCTAATTTTCTGATTGCAGATGTTACATTTAGCTATTTCGAGCCTATCCTTAAACATTGTAAAGTACTTCCAAACTGTTGAAGCTGATCTTTTAGCCATATTTACTGAAAGTATAAACAAAATAATAACTTTGAAATAATGTAGCTAAATGATACAAGTTTGATACATAGTAATAAAATAACAATAATCTTACATTTTTTCAAACTTTACCTTAGGGTCTTACCTATGTAAAAATACTGAATCACTATTATGAATCAGAAAAAATATTTGTTTTTTAAATTTTTGTACTTTTTTTAAACTTTTACAAAATCTGTAATTTTATGAAATTTTTTTTTTAAGAAAATGCATATAATCATTAATTTAAGTGACTGTTGACTATTCTACTCCTTCCATACAATTAAATAAACCTCAATTAAATTTATATCTAGTCTCATTTACCTAAAATTTCAGTGCTTTTGACTTCTTTACAAATTTTAGGCAACCCCTGCCACAACCCCGGCCCCGGCCCCAGCAAAATTCCAGCCCCGGTCGGTCCCTATTAACATTGTATCAAAGTGATTGAAATATATATTTCCATGAAATGTATCCACAAAAAATTACGAATATTACAGGATTTCAGATTCATTAAAATAAATAATAAGCATTTAAAATTTGAATTATAACGAATTTATAACAAAATGTCTTTGGCAATGTATTTTCAATTATTTAAATTTTTTACCTCACCTTCCAAGGCTATTCAAAATATTAATTTCAAACTTAAAATATTTATTGAGATCTGCTGACGAATTGCGAGAGTGTCTTAAATCCAACGATGGATTGTCAACGTCGAATGTCATTACATGACCTCGATGAGTAATTTGAATAAACAGGATGACTTCCACTAAAATGACCTATATAAATGTGTAGAAATACAAATATTAAAACCATGTATATACGTTTCAAATAAATATATTGCCCTTAAAATGTATACTACTTCGTGCATTCACCTTCCATCGTCATAATGGGATAACTTCACTGTCTCAGAGTTTATCTATCATTTTCTCCAGTTATCAATATTTTTTACAATAACTCCATTTTTGTAAGGTTATTCATTAACAACCATAAAAACAAATGGAAATATCACTCAAAAAATAATACTTCCAGTACAACTCCAAATACTATTACAATTTTACAATTCCTATAATAACTTTTTTCTGTTGTAATATTTATTTATAGGAAGGTAATATTCCCTAAACAATTAAATATACACCTCTGGTATAAGTTTGATTATTGAAAATATACGCAAATGAAGATATTAATAAAATAAAATGATTAAAGTGAAGAAAATATTAAAAGGGATAATAATACATTGAAAGAAAAAGAATGATCGCCATAAGAAGGTGGTGTCAATTGTTTAATCACATACACGCAATTTAAATTAACACATTCAAGCTGGTGAGAATAACTAATTTACAATCTTTCTACATTAAAGATAAATTAATATTCATTGTACTTCAATTTACCATATGTATTTTATTTTCGGCATAATGTATTTTTTTCCTTTTTTTTTTAAAGAACAATTATGTAAATAAGCAAAGTAAATTAGAAACATATTGTAAACTACTGACTCTCACTAAATATTAATAGGGCTTCAAAAATAATATTAACGTTGATTATGACAATACATACTTCTCTCACACACCAATACAAGATTTACATACGCTCATGTAAAGGGACTATTGTGGATGACACAAAGCCTTCCAAGTCCTCTAGATAATGCATTTAATTTATACTTAATCTCGAGGATTCATTACAAAAATGGTTGAATAATAATAATAAAAATGTCGATGAAAGAAAGGAATATAATTTTATTATCTCAGTATATATGAAGCAAATAATGACTCAAATTTTGCTTCTTATCAAAAGTGGGCTTATTTATAAGGTCTTTTTTTTCAATGAATGAAATGTTGTGATCCAAAAAGCTTCAAAAATAAGTAAATAAATTTAAATCATTAAAATGTTGTTCACTATCCAATCATAAACAAAAAAATATTTTAATTAAAAAATATTAATTTAGAGTAGAAATACCTCTTTTTAACCCTGAAAATAAATAAAAAATATATTTTCAAAGAGTGAGCAATAAAGAAGCGAAATTAAAGGAAAAAAAAAATAAAAAAATTCTTATAATTCTTATCTTTAACACACCTTGATTGTTATATCTTAACTCCAAAGACGGATTTCTGGAATGCCCTTGCCTACCATTACCACTAACTGGATTAGCTGGATGTGGATTTAAACATGGAGAACTTGAGGAGCGTCCTTTATCCTTTGGCGTTTCAGAGGATGATGACGACGAAGACGATGATGGTGATACAGGAGTTGGGTCCTCAATAGGAATGGCTAGAGAAAATAAAAAAATAAGGGATTCCTATAAAAGCAAAGTATATAACTCCGTAGGGATGTCATCAGATTATCCACAATCAGGGATGTATAACATCAAAAGTTTAATTGAAAGAAAGCAAGTAGTGGAATTAAAACTGAAGATTGGAAACTATCGATATTTCAATTTTACATTTACTTGAGACTGACTGCTTTTTTCTTGTGCATTAAGAGATTTCAAAACTTATCTTAAATATAAGTTAAAATATAGTTATGTGATATGTGTCAAATCCAAACAGTAGATATGCTAACAAGTTTCTTGTGAATAAAGTATTAAAGGTAAAGTTTCATTGTTTAGGTTTAGATCAATATATAGAGTTTACTTTGAAAATCAAAAAAAAATTTTTTTTTTGGTCAAAAATTGTTATCTAGTTCTATTTAAATTTTGTTGTTTAATCAACTGTCTTCAAGATTTTTGTAAAAAATAAAAAAGTTTTATATCATTTTTTTTGAGATACTATTGAAAAATATAATTATTTTTCCATCTTTAACTGAAAAGGTTTACACTTTAAACGCCAAAAAAAAATTTAAATTAATAAATATGAGCAACAAAAGCCAGCCCTTTAAGTCAAAAGTTGAAAATGAGGTGGTGTCAAACCCAGAGTCGGAAGTTCGACTTGAAGTGGAGTTAAGGTGAAGAGTCTAGTCTGAGTCATGGAGTCCAAAGTCAAAAGTTGAGGTGTAGTCAGAACCAAAATTAGAGGTTCAACTTGAAGTGGAGTTAAGGTGAAGAGTCTAGTCTGAGTCATGGAGTCCAAAGTCAAAAGTTGAGGTGTAGGTCAAGATTGAAAGTCTAGTCTGAGTCATGGAGTCCAAAGTCAAAATTGAGGTGTAGTCAGAACCAAAATTAGAGGTTTATAACTGACAAGTCAATTATCAGATAGCTTTGACACGGTAACAAATAACAATACTAATATAATTTTCAAAATTGTTGTCATTTGGCTGCTATTATGGCTCTTTTTTTTTTTTTTTAAAGAAATCATTCATAAATATGAAACATTAACATATTATAATTGACTCATTATTAATACAAATACTACAAATACATACATACAAATTGCATAAAATACTACTAAATTTTGGCAGTTTTCCATGTTTTCTGTTTATACTGTTGCCTCTTCAATTCATGTTGTCTTCTATCTCAGCTCTCGAGCTCATCAGTATTTAAAGTTCAATCATGGAAATTATCATTAATACAGTACATCGATAATAGAAAAAAACACTGACAAAAAAAAATTAGATCATTTCATTTTTCCTATAGCTTACATTCCTCAAATAGTGCAATTTCAAAAAGTACGAAATATTGCTAGAACCAATTAGCCATATTTTGCGAGATATACCTGTATATATATATATATATATATATATATATATATATATATATATATATATATATATATATATATATATATATATATATATATATATATATATATATATATATATATATATATATATATATATATATATATATATATATATATATATGGGTTAGCAGAAACCAAGGTTTTTTTTTAAGAAGTCCAGTCCAGTACATTTCTATTAAAACTTCTTTTGGGTTTACTAAAATGTATATTTTGAAATTTATATTGATAAAATTTGGGTGTTACAGAGTTAAAAAAAATTTTTACCTGCAAATTGTTGTCCAGACTGTCTTCTTCTTTTTGCCTATCCTATACCACCTCACTTACCGGACAATCAAGTGTAACCCAACTCCCACTACAGCCCCCAGGAAAACTATATCACTAAGCGCTCAGGGACACAGACCCCTAGACACTATAATAAGATAAAAGGCCCCCTTGCTAACCGATAGGAAATGTATAGGCAATTTCTTCCTCTTCTTTCTTCTCTGAACAAAAAATATTCTTTTCTTTCTTAGAGTTGTTCAACTCTAGATATTTACTTAATTCTAAATATTAAAAATACTAATTATACCTTTCCTTTTATAAATATATAAATTACTTTAAAGGGAGAATTTATGACCCTTTCCTTTAATCCTTTAACTTTAACCTAGACACCTGCAATAAAGATATAATATAATACATATAATATATTTAATAACATCTAATCTCCTTCTACTTCCAAAATAACACCGTCCAAACCCAATCCAGTGATTCTCTTCTCCGCTTCCTCTTCTTCTCTTTTCTCACCCTATAAATATACATATATAAACTTTAAAAACAAAAAATCCCCTAAACTTTTTTTATGTAATATTTTTGCTTCTTTAGACATGAATAAAAGAAATAGGAAACATAGGAAAATAGAGACAGTTAGAAGCCACAAGGGCCTATCGAGACTGTCCCAGTCCAAACAAATAATAACAATACTAATACATGCACGAAAGACTAGGTCTATCCCATCCCAGTTATCAGTTCATTCATGCATAGTCATGCATAGATAAAAGAAAAACTAAGCCCCATTACACATGCAATATTCAATGAACCATCACCCACTACAAAAACTGCCGTTAGGCTTAGTCATAGGTTGATCTGTTGATCCAAAAATTCATATATACCCGCCAATTTGGCTTAGTCAGATTATTCTATATAATACCCAAACCATCCATATATCTATCTAGCCCTTTTTAAATTTGACAAGAGAATCACAGTCAACAACCTCCCGTGGCAAGTCATTCCAAAAATTAACAACTCTATTACTGAAACAGTATTTTCTTAGATCGAGATGGCATGGCTTCTTTTTAATTTTCTTGTTATGTCCTCTAGTTACTCTTCCATGGTCCACTATGAAGTATTTTTCAATCTCTGTATTACTGTCAGATGCAAATATTTTGTAAACTTGTATCATATCCCCTCTGAGAAATCTCCTTTCAACTGAGAACATTCCTAACTCCTTCAACCTCTCTTCATAGCTCTTATTTTCAAAGCCAGAAATCATCCTTGTTGCTCGACGTTGTACTCTCTCCAGCATATCTATGTCTTTTCTTAAATGAGGAGCCCAAACTTGTGCACAATACTCTAATGCTGGCCTGACATAGCTATTATATAGCTTGCTTATAACCTCTTTGCTCTTGTAAACTACATTGCGATTAATTATACCTAACATCTTATTAGCTTTATTCCTTGCTTCCAAACATTGATCACCCACCTTCAGATTACTGCTAATTATCACACCTAAATCCTTTTCTTGGTCCACAGTCTCAAGCCACTCCCCATTCATTTCATAATTAAATCCTTCATTTGAGTAACCTACATGAAGAACTTTACATTTTTTACTATTAAAGTTCATTTGCCACCTCTCTGCCCAACCAAGAAGTCTATCTAGATCACCTTGAAGCTTTATGCATCCATCATTATTCCTTACTGAGGTAACCACTTTGGTATCATCTGCAAACTTAGAAACCTTGCATTTAAGACCTTTGTCTAAATCATTTATATATATAAGGAACAAAAGTGGTCCCAGCACAGAACCTTGTGGTACCCCACTCTTCACCGTTTCCCATAATGACTTATTACCATTAAGTAATACACACTGCCTTCTGTTCTTTAACCACTCTTTAATCCAATTGTGTACCATTCCATCTATACCATACTGCGACAACTTTTGCATCAGCCTAACATGGGGTACCTTATCAAAAGCCTTTGCTAAAGTCTAAATATATGACATCAACTGGATCACCCCTGTCTATACATTCAGTAATATATTCCATAAATTCTAGTAGATTTGTCTGACATGATCTACCCTTTCTAAAGCCATGCTGGGAGTTATATAGTATCTTGTTATCATCTAAGTGCTTCTCTATATGACTTTTCAGTAACTTTTCCAAAATTTTCACAACCAGAGATGTTAAACTAACTGGCCTATAGTTCCCTAAATCTTCTTTACTACCTTTTTTTAAATATGGGCACCACATATGCTGCTTTCCAGTCCTCAGGTACCTCTCCAAAAGCAATAGATCGCTTAAAAATCAAATACAGTGCCTTTGCAATACTGCTACTCCCCTCTTTTAGAATTCTACCATACACACCATCCGGACCCGCTGCCTTATTTGGGTCAATATGTTCTAGTAAGGATGCGATTTCATTTAACTCAATTTGAAATGTTGTACACCTATTCATTACATGTATACTAGAACTATTACTCTCTAAACTGCTATCCAACCTTTCCTCAGTAAACACTGATGCAAAATAAGCATTGAAAATATTAACCAATTCCTTATCTGAACTTACTAAATTCCATCAATTTTAATTGGGCCAATTTTCTTATCCTTGCTTTTAAATTTATAAAAGCTAAAAAACTTTTTCAGGTCTTTATTACTATTTCTTGCCAAATTAATTTCTGCCATTCTCTTTGCTCTTCTTATTGACTGGTTAAGTTCATTCCTAATTCTCTTATAATGTTCCAAATCTTCCCCCTTCTCCTACCTTTGAACATTTTAAAACATCTACGCTTTTCACTGATTTTCTCTTTTATCTCTCTACTCCACCAATTAGGTTTTCTATTTGCCACCCTAATGGGTTTATCTTTAAAACACACAGACTGTATGTTAGCCAATATTTGCTTGAAGTATTCCCACATGATGAAACAATTTTGACCATTAAACTCCTTATCCCAGTCAATTTCATTGAGCATTGCTCGGAATTTGCTAAAATCTCCATTTCTGAAATCTAATATCTTTTCCCTATTGTCTTGCAATTTGGGCCCAGACCTCACATTCCAGTTAAATCTAATAATATAATGATCACTAGCTCCTAAAGTCTCCCCTACTTCGACATCATTTACCATCATTTCATCATTTGTTAATATTAAATCTAACAATGCTGCATGCCTTGTTGGTTCTTGGACCATCTGACTCAAAAAGTTGTATAGAATACAATTTACAAATACTGAACTTCTATTAACCATACTACTCAAAGAATTCCACTCAATGTCTGGAAAATTAAAATCACCCATAATGACTATTCCTTTTACATTATTTTCACACGCTACCTTGATTTCCTTCACCATTTCTTCATCTAATACTTGACTCTGATCAGGAGCTCTATAAAATGCTCCTATCCTATATGATTTATTATACATAAGAATATCTACCCACACAGATTCCACATCCTGATTTGTTTTAATGTCAGCTATTAACACTGATTCAATATTGCCTTTAACATAGAGTGCTACACCTCCACCACTTCTTCCTCTACGTTGGTATAGGTAAAATGAGTATCCTTCTATTTCATATTCCTGTAGGGAGTCTCCGTAAAATGCCTCATTAACCCATGCTTCAGTAATGCAAATTATGTCTAGATTCTCCTTTATAATGTAACTAATCAACTCATCTTTTTTGTTTCTAAGACTCTGAGCATTTGTGTAAAAACATTTCATACTAAACATGTCCTTATATGTATCCTTTACATCTTGATTTCTAGTAATATCTCCATTTTTATTAATATAAAATAATAATAATAATATAAATATCTTGGAACTTATTTTCATAAATTGTTTACTTTGTTCAATGACTCCCTCCATCCTTTTTCAAATGACTAAACTGTTTCTTCATTCTCTTTTACTATCACAATTACAATAGACATCCTTCTTCTGGACTCTAATTTCAAGCCTTTTTTGAGGAGAGTGTGAAGGAATATCTTCCAACAAGTCTCACCCTTTCTCTGTCAAACTCTCCAACCACAAACTTAACAAATGTGCTTACTTTTACATATACTCAACCCGTAATGTCTGGTACAGTTTTATTTTCATTTGTAAACTATCAAATGTGTCTATATTGGGTTATGTTAACCTCTAAATCTGGTGGATCATGCATTAATAGCCATTTCAATATATATATATATATATATATATATATATATATATATATATATATATATATATATATATATATATATATATATATATATATATATATATATATATATATATATATATCACCTGAAAATCTTGTTGATAAGAATCACATTCCAAGTCTAATTCTTCAATCTTTATTTCATTTTCAGATTTGATATTCATTTTAATAGAAATAAATTCTAAATAATTACCAAACCTAAAACAGAAAAATAAAATAAAAACAATCATGGTGGCAATGATAGTTTTTACCACCTTTGTTTTTCCAGGGGAAAAGCTTTGGAAAAACTGGGAAAAAGATTTTGATAATAATGGGTAAAACCTCAATGATAGAATTACATAACTTTTACTTATCAGATTTGGGTACTATTATTACACTGCAGGAATTTAATTTACTGCTAAGCTGTGGTACATTGTATTAGATAATGAATATTAACTGATTAAGTAATCAAATTTTAATATTATATTAAGCTACTATTATATTTACGTAATTAAACTAAAATTATATAACTTGACAAATTCACAGATTTATACATAGTACAGATTTTACAGTAACCTGTAAGCTGTAATTACTAGATAGCCTAGTTATAATTTTTTTTATTTTATAAAAAAATTGTGCTATTTACAAACCAGGAGTAATGCAGCAAAATACTAAACTATCTTCTATTCTCTTTTTATGTAAACATAATGTGTGTTTGAATTAAGGGAAATAGTAGGGTTTTGATAAGCATTTTTTGTTTTTTTCTTAATATATGAAAGAAAAATAATCATAAAAATTTTTTTTTTTTTTTTTTTTGGGGGGGGGGGATTAAATTAGGGGTCGGAAAATGATTTGGCAATTGTAGCGTTCACAGTAGTGGATTTTTTTCGTATGGAGACTAAGTTGCTGAAACTAGCAACATACCTATATGTTGCGAGTTTAACTGGAACAACGCATAAGGATTTGAAAATAATACCTATGAGTCTCTACTAGTACAACAAGGTTGCTGGATCATTGGCGTTATAAAAAATATTTTAAAAAAATTTTTTATCGCATTTTTTTTTTTTTTTTAAATATTTTTTAAAAAAA
>SEYY01004614.1:0-5000 GCA_009176605.1 Armadillidium nasatum
AGAGTGCAGACCGCGAATGTGCAGAAATTAATGAAAAAAATATAGACCGTGCATCAAGACAAGCCGGCGGCCGAGTCCTGGTGGCACCACCCCATCACCGGAGGCCACCAACTCCCAAGTGGTGATGGGGAAGGTGGATGAGGGGCTATTTTTGGAGCCGCCCCCCGTGGCTTCTCCGAGGCTACCGAAGTTGACGCCATTTATTGATTTTATTTTTTTTTTTTTAAGATGTGTTAGAAATGTTTTATGTATGTAAAGGAGAGCCACTCCGTGTAGATAGAAGGTGAGCGCGAAAGGGAGCAAACCATTGGGCACCGGGATGAGATAGGAGTACCTTTAACACCCCGTATACCCAACAGGGGGTAATCTCATCGCTTGGGAGCGCTACTTCCCTCCCCGTATATATAATATATATATATATTATATATATATATATATATATATATATATATATATATATATATATATATATATATATATATATATATATATATATATTATATATATATATATATATATATATATATATATATATATATATATATATATATATATATATATATATATATATTATATATATATATATATATATATATATATATATATATATATATATATATATATATATATATATATATATATATATATATTATATATATATATATATTATATTATATATAATATATATATATATATATATATTATTTATATATATATATATATATATTATATATATATATATATATATATATATATATATATATATATATATATATATATATATATATATATATATATATATATATATATATGTATATATATATATATATATATATATATATATATATATATATATATATATATATATATATATATATATATATATATATATATATATATATATATATATATATATATATATATATATATATATATATATATATATATATATATCAGCGCTATCCGCCGCAGGGATGCTGCCTTCAGAGATTACCGTCGTCTTCAAACTCCTTAAACTCATTCAATTTATATTTCATCCCAGAATCGTGCAAAATCTGTTCTTTTAGATAATAAAAAGTCTTTTCTCCGCCACAAATGCAACAATCTTTCTGGCTCTTCTTTCTCTCGGCTTCTGGTATTTTGCAAAGAAATGTTAACTCTATCTTTGCTTTTTCCTCTTTTCCTCCTCTAGTCTCTTCTGAAGAACTTTATTCCTACTTGACACTGGAGCTTCAATCAGCAGTCTACCTTACTCCACGGTTTCCAACATGATACTTTTTCCTTAAAACATCATCTGTTCCGCATCTAATGGTTCGCCTATCAAGTGTTTTGTGGAAATAGTGACATGCATTACCATCCCAAAATTAAGAAGAGAATTTAACTGGATTTTCGTCGTTGCAGAAGTCGCAATGCCTATCTTAGGAATGGATTTCCTCCATCATTACAACCTTCTCATCGATTGTGGAAAGAAAACTCTACGTGACACCCATACTACTCTTCTGGCATCTTTAAAATCCTCCTCCATGGAAGTTCCATCTGTTCAAGCTCAACTTCAAATTGAAAACCGTATCATAACGTCTCTACTACAGGAATATCCATCACTGACTTCACTTATAGACCTCAACAGTCTGACATGTAAAAATGATGGACCCTGTCATTATATTGAAACTGGTGATTCTCCTCCTTTTTTTGCAAAAGCTCGTCACCTCCCGGATGATAAATTAAAAGCAGCAAAAGCGGAATTTGACATCCTCCTCAAGTGTGAAATCATCAGACCAAGCAAATCTTCATGGGCATCACCTCTATATCTCGTGCCTAAAAAGACACCAGGAACTTTGAAGCCCTGTGAAGATTTCACAGCTTTAAATAATATTACAAAACAGGATAGATATCCTATATCAAACATCCAAAGTCTGTCTCAACGTCTTCCTCACTCAACTATGTTTTCTAAAATAGATCTTCAGCGAGAATACCATCAAATCCCTATTCGCCCAGACGATGTAGAGAAAACCACAGTCATCAATCCATTTGGTCTCTTCGAATTTCTTTCTATGCCGTTTGGACTCAAAAATGTGGAGCAACTTTCCAAAGAGTGATGGATTCCATTTTTAGAGATCTCCCATTTGTGTTCACATACTTAGATGACTGTCTTATCTTCTCCAATTCAAAAGAGGAACACGAAACTCATTTTAAACAAGTTTTTCAACTACTTCAAGAAAACTCTTTCAAAATTTCATTGGAGAAATGTGAATTCTTCAGAACCTCACAAACCTTCCTTGGTTTCAAAATTTCTTCAGAAGGATTAACGCCTCCCTCAGAAAAAAAGAAGCAATTACAACTTTTCATCTTCCTTCTGATTCAGCTGCATTAAAGAAGATTCCTCGGGATGATTGGCTACTACAGAAGATTCATTCCAAACTTCGCCAAAATCATTTTTCCACTCTCAGAAAAAGCCAAGCTTGACCCAAAAGATAAATACCTTTCTTGAACTAAGGAAGAAATCAAAACTTTTCAAGACATTAAAGAAGCCCTTCAAAACGCTACAACGCTTCCTTTCTCCTTGCCCAACGTAACTCACTTGCAACTTTTAACAGACAGCAGTCAGATGTCTATTGGAGCAGCTTTACACCAGATGATTAATGGTCACCCTGACCCCGTAGATTTCTACTGCAAGAAGTTATCAGAACCACAACGTAAATATTCTGCATATGACAGAGAACTCCTAGCAGCTTACTACTCTGTTCTTCATTTCAAGCATATATTAGAAGGAAGAACTGTCACCCTTTGTACGGATCACAAACCTCTAGTTTCTGCTTTCTACTTTCTACGCCCAACTTCAAAAATCGGATGAAGAAATCAAACAGTATCACACTCGCCTTCGTAGCAATCCTCTTCAGGATCAACCTCAAGATATGGTGTGAAACCTCTACTTCTCATCCTCGTCCTTTTCTTCAGAAATCTTCTCGCCTACAGATATGTAATAATTTACATCAAATGTCTCACCCTGGAATTAAAGGATCACTACGGTTAATAAAAACAAGATATTTATGGTCTTGCATGGATCGTGACATCAGACTTTTCGTCCGTACTTGTGAACAGTGCCAGGCTTCTAAAGTCCACCGTCACACCAAGCAACCTATTACTCCATTCGAAATTCCTTCTTCAAGATTTGAAACAGTGCACATCGACATCGTTGGCCAATTTCCTTCCTCAGCTTCCTGCCGTTCTTCATCTCCAGTTTTTCGCTATCTGCTTACCTGCATTGATCGGAACACAAAGTGGACAGAAGCATTTCCTATAACCAACACCACTGCCAAATCAGTAGCTTACGCCTTTATGCAGTGGATATCAAGATTTGGCGTTCCACTCTACGTCATCTCAGATTCTCACATGATTGGATTCCACCGCCTTCGAACATCAGCTTATCATCCTGAGGCAAACTCTCAAATTGAACAATTTCATCGATCTCTCAAGACAGCATTAATGGCAGGAAAAGAAAATTGGTTTTTGTCTTTACCCATCATTCTTCTCAGTCTTCGATGCATACCTAACGACTCCGGTTGTTTAGCTTTTGAAACGGTCACTAGAAAAACTCCACTATGGAGATTCTTCAATCAACCCCTAACAACAAGCAAAGTTTGGACTTCTTCATGAAGAAATTTATGGCACATATGAAAGAGCTAGACTTCAGAGAACTTCCTACTCTCCATCCCTCTCTAAACCTTCTAACTATCGACTATAACTCTTAATTGTATTCCATCCATAATCTTTGAAACTATTCTCACCTCTTATTTACTATATCATTTGGAATCTCATTCCCTCCTTTCAGATCACAAGTACGGGTTTCAATCGTAGTCTACTAGTGATATTCTTTCTTATCTAAATGATCTATGGCATTCTGCACTTAGGGACTATGGGGAGTATTTTTTTGGTGGAGCTTGACATATTCATGGCTTTTGACCGTGTATGGTATGCGTCACTTCATTTTGATTTCCTTGTTCTCTTACTTACCCCCGTCAAGTTTTCTCTAATATCGCGCAATATCATCGTTGATGATGGAGCGATTTTATCTATCTCCTATTTTAATCCAACTTTTCATCAATAGCCTCTTCAGCTGCACTACAAACTCTGTTCATTCTTATGCCGACGACTCAATTCTTCATTATTCTACTCATTTCAAATCTACTCTCTCTTTGATTTCTACAGTAGTCTCTCCTCTTCAACTTTCCGATTGCATTCTTGCCTACCTGGATGATGGGATTTCAAAGTAAGATGACAGGAGCTTTGTGAAATTCAACTTTAAAAACTCAGCTTATTCATATCTCCCTTTCTAAAATACCTTCAAGCTTTCTTATTTCCTTCGACGAGTCTCTCATCTTACATGTAAGTAACATAAACATTCTTGGCCTAAACATAATGTAATCCAATGTTAAATTTTTTTTTATTTCATCCGATCCTCCTTTAATTTCAAATATAGATAGTTTTTCCCGGCAAAAAAACTAAATTCCTAACGTTTTTACTAGGGATAAAAAGTTTAAAAGTTTTTTTGAAAATTTAAAGTAAGTTGAAATCTACGGTGAGGCCACGCAAAAAAAAATTTTTGATCTGAAATTTGGTGTGTATTCCTAAATCTATTGGCTAAAAAAGTTTCTAACAAACTTTTGTTCTTGCTTTTCAGAAAAAAAGTTATATGCTCTTACTTGACAATTTTGTTTTTTTTTTTCGATTTTAAAAAACACACGTTCGGACAATAAATTAAAATAAAACTATATATTAACAGTTTTTTAAAATTTGGCAGGTGTTTAGAGAAGGGATAGAGCTAAAACATTTATTTAAAGCACTTTTAAAATTTATTTTGTCGAAAATGACCAATTTTCGACAAAATTTCAAAATTTCCAAAGTTTGAGAGGCTGTATCTTGAAACAAACAAATAGATTTTAAAAGTGCTTTAAATAAAAGTTTCAGCTGTATCCCTCCTCTAAAAACCGGCAAAATTAAAA
>SEYY01004614.1:17500-30000 GCA_009176605.1 Armadillidium nasatum
AAACTAAAAAAAACATTAAAATAAAAAAAAAAAAAAAAATAAAAAAAAATAACAAAAACATTAAAAATAAAAAAAACATTAAAAATAAAAAAAATATTAAAAAAACATTAAAATAAAAACACATTAAAATGAAAAAAAAAACATTAAAAACGTTAAAAAAATAAAAAAAAAAACATTAAAAAAAGCACTAAAAACATTGAAAACATTGAAAGCAACAGAGGACAAGGGAGATGCGCATTGCCCCAATACCTTTCTCACCATGTTTTCCATGTTTTCGTAACAATATTATTCCAATTTAAACGAATAATTTTAAAAAATATTGAAATTATTTTAATATATTTAATTTTGTAACAAAACAAAAAAAAATACTAAGATCGTCGAGATCAGCTAGATCAGAGTGAGTACGCACTCCGCACACACACACATACACACACACAACACACACACACACACACACAAACACACACACATGAACACAAACACATATACACAATCACAAAACCATAGTCACAAAAGGGACAAACTCATTAGCACAAAAACACAAAAAACACCTATCTACAGCATCACAAAGCACAAGTCACCATAACCAAATACACAAAACTCACTTATACCCTACGCCCAAGTCACAAAAACACCAATTGAAAGACATAATTTACATAAAACACTTATCTCAAACACACAAACTACATATATCACTTAATTTCAACAGCACATCTTACATAAGCAACAATTTCAAAGGCACATCATACAAAATCATCAAACTCATACACACAAAGAGCAAATTTTCTCATCAGCATCATCACAGCCATAAAAACACTAATCTCATTCACACAAACCTCAAAAGCACTAACCTTCATCAATACAATACAAAAAAAATGACAAACTTACACAAACTCAGCTCACAAAACCGTAAGCTCAAACACATAATCACAAATCACACTTGTCCAGTGTTACAAGACACAAGTTCAACAAAGTCTAAGATGCAAAGTTCAAAAAACTCTCAGCATCGTACTCAAAGAACCTCATTACAACAGACTCAAATCACAATAACATTACGCCTAACTACTTAATCAACAACTCACTCAGTCTCAGCAGCACAAATAACAAAAACAGCATTTTCAGAACAACAATCACTGACACATAAGCACAACTATGCACAGACACAGCATGACAAACCACAATAATAACATCAAATTCATGAACACAAAGCACAAAGCTGACGTATTTTCAACAATGCAGGTCGCAGAAACATCATTCTCATGCACACAATTAACAAAAATCACTTAATCTCATCAATTCAGTACCACAAATTAACCAAATTTCATTCATACAATTCACAAAAACACTTAACTTTATTAGCATAAACCACAAAAAAAAATCAAACTCAAATAACCAAAGTACATATTTCAAATAAGCAAAATCCAAAATTCATTTAATTTCAACATCATAGAACACTAAACATCAATTTCACACACATACCATCCACAAAAACTCACTTTCCAACAACATTATATATCACAAAAGACATCATATTCAAGCCACAAAGCACAATTTTCACTCATCTTCATACCCACAGGTCGTAAAAACAACAGGTTGAAGTGCGCAAAAACACAAAATTTCATAGAACTCAGACATTACAATTCACAAAACATTGAATTCAACTTCATAATCACAAAATTCAAACAAATTTTTCACAAGTACATATCACAAAACATTATTTCAGGGGTACCAATCACAAATCACTAAGCTCAGATACATAATTCTCAACATCAACACACAAATCCAGCAAGGTATTTCACATTATCATCCAAACTTCAAGCACATAGCACACAAAATCCACATAATTCAACAGCTCATTTAACATAAAAGCATCATATCCAAGCACTCCTTCCACAAAAAACATTTAGTTAAGCAACACAAATCACAAAAAAGACCAAACTCAAGTAAACAAAATCCAAGATTCAATTAATTTCCCCATCACAGATCACAAAACAATAAACTCAATTACATAAAATCACTCAACTTCATTAATATAGACCACAGAAACACCATTTCCCAAACACTTAGACAGCAAAAGCACTCAGTTTCACTAATACAAGACCACAGAAACACCATTTCCCAAACACTTAGACAGCAAAAGCACTCAGTTTCACTAATACAATCCACAGAAGCACCTTTCCCAAACACATAGACAGCAAAAGCACTCAGTTTCACTAGTACACGCCACAGAATCACCATTTACCAAACGCTTAGACAGCAAATCCACTCAATTTCATCGGCACAAATCACTATACGTCCTCCTTAGTCACACAAAAACACATAAACGCACATACATAAGCACCCACCTGCACAAAAACATTTATTTTTCAACAGCATAAGTCACAAAGCCAAACTCAAATAAACAAAGCCCAAGATTCAATTAATTTTCACCATCACTGATCACAAACCAACAAACTCAAGCACATAAAAACCATTCAAATTCACTAAACCAGACCACACATGCAACCTTCTCAAGTACACATACATCAAAATCCCTCAATTTCACTAAAACAAGTCACACAATTACCCTTCTCAATCCCATAGGCATCAAAATTCACTTATCTTCACCATCACAGGCCAAAAAGCACACTTTCTTGACCACATAATACGCAATTCTCACTTAACTTCAGCAATACATTCCACAGAAAACAACATTCTCAAGCACACGGTCCACAAAATCACTTAACTTTTTTTCCGATACAATCCACAAAACATATTTTCTCATGCACACAGCACTCAAATCTCACTTAACTTCAACAACACAATACACACAAAAAAAAAGCCCAAGCTCAACTAAACAAAACCCAAGATCTAATTAATTTTCACCATCACAGATCGCAAAACAACAAACTCAAGTACATAAAAATCACTCAACTTCACTAAACCAGAACACACAAACAACCTTCTTAAGCACATATACATCAAAAAGAACTTAACTTCCCTAAAGTAAGTCATGCAAATGCCCTTCTCAAGCACACAGACTTCAAAATCACACAATTTCACAAACTCAAATCACACAAACACCCTTCCCAAGCACATAAACAACAAAATTCACTCAATTTCATCAATACAAGTCACAGAAAGCAACATTTCTCAGTCACATAGACCACAAAAGCCACTCAACTCCGTTAAATCAGTCCGCACAAACACCCTTCCCAAGCATACAGGTCACAGATACATCATTCTCATACACCCAATCCACAAAATTCAATCAATTTCATCAACACAAGACACAGAAAACAATATTTCTCAATCACATAGACTGCAAAAATCAAGCAATTCATCATCACGTCACAGAAACATCATTCTTATACACCTAATCCACAAATTTCCCTCAATTTCATCAACACAAGACACAGAAAACAACATTTCTCAAACACATAGACCACAAAAAACAATCAATTTCACCAAACCATACCACACAATCAACCTTCTCAAGTACATAGGCAACAAAAATCAATCATCTCCGCTAATCCAAAACACAGAAACATCCTTCTCAAGCACATAGAAGACAAAAAACACTCAATTTCTCTAAACCAAACCACACAATTACCCTTCTCAAGCACATAGACAGCAAAAAATCACTCAATTACGCTATACCAAACCACAGAAACGCCCTTCTCAAGCACATAGAAGACAAAAAGCACTCAATTTCACTAAACCAGAACACACAAACAACCTTCTCAAGCACACAAACATCAAAAATCACTCAACTTCACTAAAATAAGTCAAGCAAATGCCCTTCTCAAACACTCAGACTTCAAAATCACACAATTTCACTAAATCAAATCACACAAACACCCTTCCCAAGCACATAAACAACAAAATTCACTCAATTTCAGCAATAAAAGTCACAGAAATCAACATTTCTCAGTCACATAGACCACAAAAACCACTCAACTCCGTTAAATCAGTCCACACAAACTCTTCCCAAGCATACAGGTCACAGATACATCATTTCTCATACATCTAATCTACAAAATTCAATCAATTTCATCAACCCAAACCACAGAAAACAATATTTCTCAATCACATAGGCTGCAAAAATCACATCAATTCATCATCACAAGTCACAATTCACCAACCTCAGTCACAGAAAGCACACACACACACACACATACATACGCACACACCCACTTGCACAAAAACATTTATTTTCATCAACACAAGTCGCAAAAACCCAAACTCAAGTAATCAAAAACCCAAATTTCGTTTAATTTCATCATAGATCACAAATCAACAAACTCATAGCCACACATTCACTCATTTTTCATCTTTGTAGATCACACAAACATCATTCTCAATCAATCATTTCACAAAAAAAAACTTAATTTCAGCAATGCAAATCACAAAAAGTCTAAACTCAACTATTCAAAACTCCAAATTTTATTTAATTTATCAACATAGATCACAAACAACAAACTTATTCCCACACGACGCAAAATTCACCAAGTTATGCTCAAGAACCTATGTGAGGGATCAGATTGAGGGGATCGCACTCTCGGCACCTCCTCACACCTATCCACCCACCGAGAGCTCTGAACCTCCACCTGGTCCTTCACATAGGACCATGGGTACAATACGTTTTGGTTAATGTTCAATAACACTATATGAATATACATTTTGATTCATGTCATGTTTACATGTGAGGCAAAGTTGAGAGACTTTTATGAATAACTACAGTGTGCGTTAAAGACTAAGGAAAACTATCATGCTATTTAATAATAGTGATATCGGCAAACATTTCCATGTAATGTTGGTGATTACAGACAGGACAAAGGTATTTGCATTTCACATTAGCTAGAAAATCTTACAGGGTGTTTATGGAGCTTGAACTGTCGGAAATAATGGGCAACATTACTCCAGTCATTCTTCGTGAACATTTTTTCTTTGGTTGATGCAAGATGATTCTCCTTCACATTTTAGTTTGCTTGTCAGACATTTAGTCGATTAGTTTCCAAAATGTTGAATTGATAGCAGAGGACCAATAGTGTGGCCCAGTGAACTTTTTATATTTTGTGGCCATTAACATGGTATTATGTATTGCATACCAGTTTCCAGAGTAGACATTCTCCTCGCCTGTATAAGGCATGCCCCAAATGCATCGTTTTCGTCAGTTAAAAGACAGTGTTTTGAGATCTGCGTTTCTGCATAAAGATACCATTTCATCCATCATCTGTAAATAATAATAGATAGTAATCCTTTTTTGCTGTAAATTTTGCCTATTGACTGTTTCAAATTATATTCCTCCCTCTTTCGTATGTTTGTGGAATTATGCAAGTTTTGTTCAATATTTGCATCATCGTAACTTATTTAGGTTTCAGTTTGAGATGTATGTTTGAGTTTCTACATTGGTATCCGCAAAAAGCTGTTGTATGTAACCTCCGTATGAGTTCATATTTGAGGTATACATCCATTTTATGTAACCTTTGCAAATAAATTCCCTCCATAGTCCCCGCGATAGTTCTAATTCCATAATGTACTCGTAGTGTACAATTTTCCTGTTCTCGGTTTGGTAAAAATTTTGATTCACTGTAAATTTTCATGGATGAACTTAGCACACCTATTCACTGGAACTTTCTTTGTTGGGTCAGTACAACTACGGTTCCAAGTTTGATCAAGAAATTTATGGACACCCTGTACATATATATATATATATATATATATATATATATATATATATATATATATATATATATATATATATATATATATATATATATATATATCGAGATCAAAGTTATCTCTCCATCAAAAGTTAGAGAAACAAACTCAAGGTTTAGGTTGCTCAATGACTTATATGCGCCGACTCCCAATGCAAGGTGTTTGAAAGTATGCAAGTCAAAGAAATCTGGGAAAATAGTATTCAGTGTATATCAGATCATGCTAGTAGAGCATATGTTAATAGGAGCATAGCTGTTAAGTGTTGTGTTAGAAAGTTGAATAAATAAAGATTGGATTGCTTATAAAAAGATTTATTCTATGTCTCCTCAAAGGAGATTGCGTGCTTCTTTGGACCATATATCTGTCATTTGTAATAACGATAATATAAGGAAGGTTTTGCAAAGATAAAAATTGAAGAAATATTGGGAAAGTTAAATGGAAACTCCTTCTCCATTCTTTCCTAGAGGTCAGTATGAGTAAAACTATCGCATATATGTGATACATCCTCCATACAAGAATGAACATTAATATACAGAAAAAAAAACAATTGAGGTGATGCAAGAAATTCAGAAGATGTCTCAGAATACTTCCCCTCTTAAAAGCTAGTTTAATGAGAGAAACCATGAGATCTTCTCAAGAATAATAAAGAGAAAAAGAAGGTCGAAAGTTGATGGACATAGGCATATATAATAAATAAAGATAAACATATAACTTTAGTAGAAAGTATTGGTCCGTTGTAAGAAAATAATGAATGCAAAGCAGTGGAAAAATTTAGTCAGAATTTAGCAAAATGGCAAACTAATGAGAGGGGGAAAGGGCCAGAAAAATGTAATTTTCTAAAATTTACTTAGAATTGTGTCTGCACGATTTCGGAATAAAATATAAGTAATTTGAATTTCAAGATGGACAGTAATTCCTAATGGTAACATCCTTTTCTCGAATACCAAGAGAAAAAGCAGAGTAAGAGACTTAGTTGATTAAAAGAAAATGTAATATACTTCTTCATGTCATTGAGAATTATGAGTTACTCTGCATAATCCAGAAGGACCTTCTCCCCTGCCCTACCCAAACAGTAGTCATTTCAAGAAAGCACATATAGATACGACCGCATCTCCGACTAGTCTGCAAAACGAAACATTTAAATCGTTTTCTCACCCAAGGCTGGTACCGTTCCTGTGGAAGATTTGAAGTATGATGAGTTCTTCTTCGAGAAGACCCGGAGCGTACTAAATGATGATTCTGTATAGATATTTGGTAGGAGAATGCACCAGTTGTCTCTTAAGAACTAGAAGAGTTATTGTATCAGTGAACATTGAAATCGCACACAATGATGATTTGAGAGAGTGAATGTGATCTATAATGGGGTTTATATAGTTGACTTTTTTACATAGTTACTTTTTTATGTTTACTTTTATAAGATTTGTCTTTAAAATCATTTCAAATAAATCATTTTTATAAATTTGAATTTTGTTTCATAGTATACATCTTTTATGCTTCGGACTTGTGAACCTGATGACGAGGTGTGGCACTACTCTGCGTGATGAACCATCGTTGGAATGTATTTAGTTTCAAGAGAAGAATTTTGATTAGCTTTTAACGTCAGTCTTAACTTACATTGTAAGTACATTTTTACTCTTAGTCTTTAATATTCGATTACCAATGTAAGTAGAAAAGCTTTCTTACAATTATTTAAAGAGATTCATTAGTGTGACTTCTCAAATTTAAAATCACATTGCTATAAAATCATTGATAAAAGTTCTCATGGTCAGAGCCGAACAAATATTTCAAAATTGTATTTAAATTACTTGATCGATGTTTCTACCTCTATAGACCTCATGCTAAGGGTTATGTTAATAACAGTAACAATAAAACTCAACAAGTTATAAATTAAAATAAAATTAATAATGAAATTATGAATCTTCCTAATACTGAAAAGAGAGATTTCCCAAAAATATTTAGCACAGGGTCTTCACTTAATATTCTTAATGCATAATCTCGTCACATTTCATTTGATACTCGCCTCTTACTCTTTCCAATATTGAAGAGCAGGAACAATTGCTCTTTAATTAAGTTGCTTGATTTTTACATGTTTTCTTTTGATGTCTTTCTGTCATTATGTAGAAGAAACGTGAACTGTTTTTCCAGACACAACGTAAGATTTTCCAGATACTTTCTCCTTTAACAGCTGAAAAACATATTTAAAGATTGACATTGTCACCCTTTAAATTGTTCTGTGTACCAAGAAAATGATTGGTTGAAAATGGGGGGTCCCCTAGGAAACTACATTTCATAAGCGTTTTATGAATTGCAAAAAAGAGGGTCGATCAAGCTCTGTTTATAACCTTTATGTTAATGACACTCTTGTGTTTTCAATGACAGTTATAAAAAAATCGACCAGTTTTCATATTTTTTTGTACTATATTACATAAAAATATAAGAATTGAAACGTTCATTTACTGCCGTTAAAATAGTCCATTTTAAGGCTATATCTTTCCAAAACGAGAAGAAGAAGGAAATTTGAATTTCAACAAAGGAAAAAAATGATAATGAAAGAACATTTATTCTTAATACCTTGGTACTATTGTCCTCGTGGCCTGGTAACTGCTTCCATCCGGTTTCTCATGGACTTAATCAACGTAACAATTGAATCTTGAGGAATATTTTCGCACTCTTGAATCCCGAAGTGAGGAGGTAGCAAGAATTCTTGCTCGGAGTTCATGTCAAGAGTGAGTGTTGGCCTCTGTTTGGCGATGTGAGACCTATCATTATCATGCATTAACACAAGGTCCTCATTGTTAGAATCCTTCTGTGACTCAGTCCAGCAGTCAAGACAATGTCTGTCATCCCTTATAACAAAATGTCTTACCAAACTATAAAAAAAGTGATGAAGTACATAAAATGTTTCGTATGAAACATTTTTTTTGTATTCGTATAGATCAAACTAGAACAGTATGAACTTAGCTTACAAGTCCTTCAACTTATTCCTAATATTTAAACAGACTCGTTTACTGTGTAGCACTGCGCAAACTGTTCTCTGAGTCTGCGGTAAATTTTCCCTTTCACCTTTACTCTGGAGACAAGTTCTTGTGTAAGAATACAGTACAGGCAGTCATTGTTTCAACGTGCAGTAAACGATGCTTACTCGTAAAAAAACTGTGATTTTTAGAATACTGTTTGGGCAGTTTTCTGCCAAATTATGTATCAAATTCTTCTCAAGAAGTCTTCACCTCGCTACGTTTGAGAATTATTGCAGTTGCAAAAAGACCTCGATACAATGAAGTGGTTATTTTGCGCAGTCATTGACATACTTTTTCCTATCCTGAGTGCATAGTATGTAAAGATATTTCAATTTTAGCAATAATCTTTACAAATGAAAAGAAAAAGTCGGCATTCATTTTCAAGTGTTTCCATGTTACGATACATTAAACAAAATCAAAGACAAGTAAAATATTTAAAGCTTCTGCTGTTCAAGTTTAAAAGAAATATTTTAAGCTTGATTCATAGTGCGTACTTATTATTTCAGTTATTTTTCACTTTTGAATAATATTATTTGAATTTTTAAATTGATTACTTTGTTTATAATGAAATGAACTACTTCCTGTTGCAGTCATTCTAAGAAATCCCAAATAAGTTTGCCTATGGATTTGAATTCTATTATTTCATATGAAGAAGCTGAATGATTATATTCTTATCGTAAATAAGAGTTTACCGATTTTTTACTATGAAGGTATTTTTTTATTCATTATAGTCCAGAAGATGTATTGAGGTAAAATCATCGATATAGGAAGTGTAATAAAGTTTTGAAAGGTTTGATTGGTGTCATTTTACTTTAATCCTCAGAAATGTATGTAAAACTAAAATTTTGAGAACTGGATAAGAGGCTTGGTTAAAGAATATTTATTTTCATCCTAATAGTTAGTAAACTATGAAACTTTTATAAAACTTGATGTTTGCAACGTGAAATCTAATGAACCTTCTGAAGAAACCATTTTCGTATAGTGCCGTCAATTTTTTCTCCTTAAAATTGTCTTTTCGGACTTGTACCTCAGTTTAAAAGCTTTTGAATGTTCTGACAATATTGTTTAAATAAATTTACTGTATTAAGAAATAATTTTTTAAAAATATTGAAAACTGGACTTAAATTAAAAATAAAAGAATAAATATTGCTTTATTAACAATTCACAAACTTGAAAAAAAATTTATGTTCAAATAATATTCAAAAATATAATATTCAAAATTATATATAATAATTGTTGTGTTGTCATATTTACTTTTTCTTGCAGGAGTTGGAGGATAACATTCACATTTTCCCAGAAAGAATGATAATTTAATAAATGGAGGGTTCTTTTTTCAAGTGAAATTTTTATTTTTTTACCGATTGAGCTGTAATTTGCAGTGTATATAGCTTTTTTCCCCCGTAAAATAGTTCCATTTCTAGCGTTTTTCTGAGTCTATAACGGTTTCATAGTCATGAAGGGTCAAAGTTCGAAAAAAAATTATTAAAAAATGATTAGCGGGGTCAAAATTTTGGTCCACATAAAGTGAACATATCCTTGAATAATCTTAGCCCAAATTTCTTGCTTTCGTCGGAACAGATTTTTGATATCACGTCCAGGAAAAACGTTATAATCAGTTGAATTTTTTTTTTTAAATTTCTAACTTTTCGGAGAAAAATATTATTTAAAAAAAATTATTTTCAAGCATATTTTTTTATATATATTGTTTAGAGGTGAGATAGGTCTACAACTTTTATTTAGAGCATTATTAAATGCTAATTGTTTGAAGAAAGATATAGCCTCTGAAACTTTTGGAATTTTTGAAAATTTGCCAAAAATGGACCTTTTTTGAGAGGTCAAATTTCGGAACAATCAAATCAGATCGAATAAAGTATAAAAGGGAGTTTGTAGCGCTAACACTCCTCTATAAGAATGCCAACGTTTATTTACGTAGTTGTTAAATTTTTTTTTAAATACTTTTCCTCGGAAATGTTAACTTTTTTCAAAAAATATTTTTTGTTCGATAGTGGGTCAGTCTTGGGCTAATAAAATTTTTTGAGTAACTTTGGGAGCAAAAATCTATTACAAGGTATTGTAGCCAATAGAATTAGCAACAAACTTACCAAATTTCAGACGAAAAATATTTTTTGTTTGTGGCTTCACCGTATATTTGAATTTACCTAAAATTTCCGAAATAACTTTTAAACTCTAAATCTCTCGTGAAAACTTTTGGAATCGAGTTTTTTCGTCGGGAAAAAGCTATCAATATGGAAATTTTCATGAGAATTGGAGGATTGTTTTTTAAATAGAACTCTCCCCTTAATTAAATTTGTCTTTATTTCTTGCTCTAGTTTTATAATTAGATCTACTTTCCCAACGATTTCCATGTAGATTAACAAAAATTCATTGAATTTAAAATTTAAATATTTTTTGTAACAATCTGCATATTTGACTCCCGTAAAAGTTATCTCTGCTTTCCCATATTTACTCGCATTTTATTGGACAGTCGCAATCAAGAAGTCTGTGAGTAAACTTAAACTGAGCAATACCTAAGCAGAAATCTATTGATAGAAATTATATATAAATATATATATATATATATATATATATATATAATATATATTATATATATATATATATATATATATATATATATATATTTAATAGATTTATTATTGTTTATTTTTTGATTCCCTTATAATTAATTTTTTGTTCTTATTATTTAATGATTGATCTACTAGAATTAAAAGATGCACGTTTCTTACCCTAGTATGAAATTTTTAATTAAAAGGTTTTAATTTGTTATTATTAATATTTCTATTATGATTATAACCATCAGCATTAATTATTATTATTTTATTTGTATTTTAATATAAATTCAAGAATTATCGATTTTGTTCTCATAGGCCCATTGATAGTAGCATGGTTTGTTTTAAATTATTGGGTTTCACATCATAGCCTCAATTTGGAAGATTCTTTAAATTATTATTTCATTATTATAAATTTCATTTGAATGATGAACCAATATTTAAAGCATCATATGATCGTTAATTTTAGTTATACATTTGTAAGTATTATATAATTTTCTTTCGAGTAGTTAGACTATTTTTGAAACCTACCGCATTTCTTTTGATTCTTCAATATTTTGTTCAAATCTCTAAAGAAACAGGAAAAAGTTTTGGAAAATTATTTATTATTATTTTTATTTTTATTATTATTATTATTATTATTATTATTATTATTATTATTATTATTATTATTATTATTATTATTATTATTATTTTTATTATTATTTTAATGTAGGAAGATTATTCTTACCATTAATTAATATTTTTATTAATATTTTATTATTATTGTTTTATTGACTGGACAATAAATGAATATTTATTGGCTCCTCCCTCTCTTTGTCTGTCTGTCTGTCTGTCTGTCTGTCTGTCTGTCTGTCTGTCTGTCTCTTGTTGTATCGATTGGTTCATTTTTTTGTATGGTATACATATTTTTTCTGTTTAATTAAAAAGAAATAGAAAATGCTACGATCTTGTTTTTTTAATTATTATTATTATTATTATTATTATTATTATTATTATTATTATTATTATTATTATTATTATTATTATTATTATTATTATTATTATTATTATTATTTTATTTTTATTATTATTATTATTATTATCATTATTATTATTATTATTATTAATATTATTAATTATTTTTATTATTATTATTATTATTATTATTATTATTATTATTATTATATTATTATTATTGCTTTTATTACACAGGCCTGCATTTGAAAAAAAA
>SEYY01004614.1:35000-37489 GCA_009176605.1 Armadillidium nasatum
TAGGCATAGCGGTTAAGTCTAGGATCAGACAGTTGAACAGAGAAAGGATAAGACTGTGTAGAATATCGTGTTACACCAACGTGTTCTCAATGGAGTAGAAAAGCAACGGGATAGTTCAGAAGAGCAGTGTCCATTGTACTAGCGATTGTATATAGTGAGTTACGCAGCAGTTCTACGGGCAGAAAGAGACTGGAGAGAATTAGTGAGAAAGGAAGAGTTCTTAATTAAGACGAAAAGCCAGACTCCACCTTGTCAAGGAGAGCTGTGTGAGTGGAACTACTCCGGATGTATGAGGCGTATTCCATATAGGGGAGAACAACACCCCTTATAAAGATAAAGCAACTGGATTGACGTAAAAAAATCACGAATGCGCAACAGAATACTCAACCTATTAGAAGCTTGTTTAGAAAGAGAAGTAATGTGATCCTTCCAAGAAAGCACTAGAGATTATTAAGGACAGATGAAGGCTTGAGTTGCGTGTATATTATATATATATATATATATATATATATATATATATATATAATATATATATATATATATATATATATATATATATATATATATTATATATATATATATATATACATTCGCGGTCTTTTTTCTAATCTCCACTTTGTCGAACACCACCTCTCTTCTTCTAGACCTCATCTCTTGCTTCTTAACTGAAACTCAGGTGTCTGAGTGCTCTGACAGCAAACCCTACTCTGTTTCCTCCTACTGTCTCTATCCTCAATTTTCAGCCAAAGGGCGGATGTTGCGCATATGTGCGCAACGATGTTGTCTGTTCTCGTGTCTCTAATTTGGAGTCTTCTGAATTCTCAACTTTATGGCTCAAACTTTCTTGCAATTCTACAACTAAATTCATTTGTTCTGTCTACTTATCCCCTAACTCTACAGACTATCCAAAATTCTTCGACTATCTTAACTCCAAAATAGAACACATTCTTTCTTCTTCTCCTTTCTCTGAAATCATCATTTTAGGTGATTTCAATGTTCACCACCGCCAATGGCTTTCATCTAGTTCTTAAGATCCAGCTGGTGAACTCGCCTTCCAATTTTCTATCCAGAACAACCTTGAGCAGTTGGTGCAACTCCCTACCCGTATCCCTGACCGTCTTGGTGATGAACCCAACATTCTAGACCTTTTTCTAACTTCTAATCCTTCTCCTTATACTGTTAAACTCTTTCCTCCTATGGGTTCATCCGATCACCTTCTTATCTCCGTATCTTGTCCTGTCTCTTTAAGTCTTCCGCAAGAACGGCCCCCGCCATCGGCGAGGAGACGTTTCTGGCATTTCGGTGCCACTAACTGGTCTGACTTGCGGTCGTACTTTTCTGATTTTCCTTGGAATGATTACTGTTTCCGTGGGAGGGGTCCCTCGGAGTGCGCTGAGCGCATAACTGAGGTGATTCTCTCTGGCATGGAGGCGTACATTCCATATTCTTTCCCTTCCACAAAACCCAATAAACCTTGGTTTAACTCTGCTTGTTCTCGTGCTATCCGCCGCAGGGATGCTGCCTTCAGGGACTACCGTCGTCTTCAAACTCCAGAATCTCATGCAACTTATATTTCATCCCGGAATCGTGCAAAATCTATTCTTCGAGATACTAAAAACTCTTTCTCCGTCGCAAATGCAATAATCTTTCTGGCTCCTCTTCCTCTCGCCCTTTCTGGCATTTTGCAAAAAATGTCAACTCTAACTTTGCTTCTTCCTCTTTCCCTCCTCTAGTATCTTCTGACGGTACAACTGCCGTTTTGCCTTCCTCTAAAGCTGAACTCTTTGCTCAAACTTTTGCCTCTAAATTCAACCTTAGACGATTCCGGAGCTGTTCCTACTCCTTCAACCCCCTCTAACTCATTTATGCCTAAAATTGTAATTTCTTCTAAAGACGTCACTTCTGCTCTCTCTGAGCTTAATACTAAGAAGGCGTACGGTCCTGATGGTATCCCTCCTGTGGTTCTCAAAACTTGTGCTTCCGAGCTTGCACCCTGCCTTGGTAAACTATTTCGTCTATGTCTTTCTACTTCAACCTTCCCTTCTTGCTGGAAACGTGCGCTCATTCAACCTGTGCCGAAGAAGGGGGACCCCTCTCAGCCCTCTAACTATCGTCCTATTTCTTTAACCTCCGTTCTTTCTAAAGTTTTCGAATCTATCCTTAACAGGAAGATTTGGAAACATCTCAATTCTTCTAATCTTATCTCAGATCGCCAGTATGGCTTTCGAAAGAAACGCTCTACTGGTGATCTTCTTTCCCTTCTCTCTGACTCTTGGTCCTCTGCTCTTCGGCATTTCGGTGAATCTTTTGCTGTAGCGCTGGACATATCGAAAGCTTTCGATAGAGTCTGGCACAAAGCTTTGATTTCCAAACTTCCCTCTTTCGGAATCTATCCTTCTCTCTGTGACCTTCTCTCTGATTTCCTTTCCGGTCGTTCTATAGCAGCTGTTGTAGACGGCCACCGTTCATCCTATAAATCTATTAATAGT
>SEYY01004615.1:25000-27500 GCA_009176605.1 Armadillidium nasatum
AGTGAAGAATCAGAATTTGTCCATTGAAAACTATGGAAATTATTTATAATATGTAATACAATTTTAAAGGTTGCAGTAATAATCAATTAATAGTTTAACAATTTTTCATATATTTATTAGTTATTACTAACTACTTGAATTTTTATTTTATTTTTAATTTCAATCAACATATATTATTTATAAAATTCATTTAATTTTGCTTATATTGAGCTTTACACCTTGAAGAGGGCTGTGCCTGTAAGTGGTGGTAAAAAAATAAATAAATTAAAAAAAAATAAAAAAAACTATTTTTAGAATAAGCACCAGTAATTAGAATATTCGATATGCCCGCTAATTAATCGGTTTCTGCCGAAAAATCGGCAATTTACCGACTTTTTAATCGGCATACCACCGAAGCCGGGGCTTCAGTGCATCTCTAATATATATATATATATATATATATAATAATATATATAATATATATATATATATATATATATATATATATATATATATATATATATATATATATAATATATTGGCTCATTTGTATTTTCAGAGCCACTCAGAAATTTTAATAAAAAATTTGCATGCATAATTAATTGTAATCCCTGATTACGTAAATGCAAATTATATTACAAGAAATTATTATTATTATTATTATTATTATTTATTTATTTTATTTACTGAGATATATTAGGTTCAGGCTGTTCAAAGTAACGTAATAAAGCTAAAAAAAGGAATCGCAGAAATTAGATAAGTTTCTTCGCAAGGTAAAGGTGTGAAGCTCAATATAAAAACATCAGAATAACCTAAAGCTAAAAAACAATCAAAAAAATTTGAAAAGTTGCTCCGCAAGGTAAAGGTGTGAAGCTCAATATAGAGACATCAGAATAACGTAATAAAGACCTAACGTAACCTAACCGAACCTAACCAAATCTAACCTAACAAAACTTAACCTAGCCTAACGAAACCTAACCTAACCTAAACTAACCTAACCAGACCTATCCTAACCAAACCTAACTAAACCTAACCTAACTGAACCTAACCTAACAAAACCTAACCTAACTGAGCCTAACTTGAATTAACTTAACCTAACAAAAATAACCTAAACTAACCAAACTTATCCTAGCAAAACCAAACCTTAAAATGCTATGATCATATATATAATATTATATAATATATATATATTATATATATATATATATATATATATATATATATATATATATATATATATATATATATATATATATATATATTAGGGATGGAGTGAAGTATCGGTATCGGTATCGGCAAGTATCGGCCATTATTTATCGGTACTTTTCGATACGTATCGGTATCGGCAAAAAATTTGTATAGGAGTAAAGTATCGGTATCGGTAGTAGTATCGGCAAGTATCGGCATATTTTCAGGTATCGAGTATCGGGTATCGGCTTCGGGGAATTTTTAGGTATCGGTATCGGTATCGGTAAAAATTTTGGTATCGCTCCATCCCTAATAATATATTATATATATATATATATATATATATATATATATATATATATATATATATATATATATATATATATATATATATATATATATATATATATATATATATATATATATATATATATATATATATATATATAATATATATATATATATTTATTCTGCTTCTTAGGAAGTTAATTGTTTGTTCTGTTTCAATATATCATTAATTTTTGGATTGATCATTAAAATTGGTCCCGAATTCAGTGGGTTCAATATTAGAGCTTTTGAACGAAAATTTTTCTTTTTATTTCGATATATTATTTTTTTTTATCAAAAAGATTCGATATTTATTTTTAATATAAATTGAAGAAAAATTATCCAAACAATCAAATATTTGTGAATTCACAAACATTCTCAAGAGTTTGACCCAAATTGTAGGAATTCGTAAAATTTCGTAAAGTTTCGCAAGAATTTGAAAACATTCGCTAAAAATTCGTCAAAATTCGCAAAGGTTTGCCAGAGTTCGTAAGAAATAAGTTACTAGGTTTAATATAATTGTAGAGAGAATATCCAAGCAATCAGACATATTCAAAGTTATTAAATTTGCAATCCAAGCAATCGGACATATCCGAATTTATAAAATTTGCAATCCAGGAAATCAGATATAATCGAATTTATTAACTTTGAAATCCAGGCAATCAGACATATCCGAATTTATAAAATATGCAATCCAGGCAATCAGACATATCCGAATTTATTAAATTTGTAATCCAGGCAGTCAGACATATTCAAATTTATAAAATCTGCAATCCAGTCAATCAGATATACTCGAATTTATTAACTTTCAAATCCAGGCAATCAGACATATCCGAATTTATTAAATTTGTAATCGAGGCAATCAGACATATTCAAACTTATAAAATCTGCAATCCAGGCAATCAGACATATCCAAATTTATTAAATTTGCAATCCAAGCAATCAGACAAATCCGAATTTATAAAATATGCAATCCAGGCAATCAGACATATCCGAATTTATAAAA
>SEYY01004615.1:35000-45760 GCA_009176605.1 Armadillidium nasatum
ATATATATATATATATATATATATATATATATTATATATATATATATATATATATATAATATATATATATATATATATATATATATAATATATATTATTATATATATATATATATATATATATAAAGGGTGGTTAAATTGTATGGGCCGATGTTGAATGTGAACCACACCTAAACGTCAAGTTTTTTACTGCATTTCATTTGACTTTTTTCAATTTTAGACTTACTCAATTTGAACCATGGAAAGATACACAATGGAGCAACGTGTTAAAGTTATTCAGGCTTATTATGAATATGTGCGTTCAAATCAAAATGCATATCGTGCACTTCGTGATTTTTTTGGTCAATTTAATCGTCCAAATGTGCGTACAATCGGAAAAATCGTGAAAAAATTTGAGCAAACCGGGTCTGTAGGAGATTTGAAAAGACCAGTGCATGCTCGTACAGCTCGTACTGCAGAAAATATTGCTGCTGTTCGCGATAGTGTGGCTGAGGAGCCATCCACTTCAACTCGTCGTCGTGCCCAACAATTGCACCTCTCACGCTCGTCGTTGATGAACATTATGCATAAAGACTTGCATTTAAACGCTTACAAGGTGCAATTGACTCAAGAACTAAAGCCTCTTGACCATACAAAACGTCGTCAATGGTCAGAATGGTGGCAAGAAATGGCAACAGTGGATGATCAATTTTCGAGGAAAATCATCTTCAGTGATGTGGCACATTTTCACCTCAGTGGATTCGTCAATAAGCAGAATTGCCGCATTTGGGCGAATGCTAATCCAAGAGTGATTGTCGAAAAACCAATGCACCCACAAAGAGTGACTGTTTGGTGTGGTTTATGGGCTGGCGGCATCATCGGGCCGTATTTTTTCCAAAATGAGGCCGGTCAGGCAGTTAGTGTGAATGGTGTTCGCTATCGTGAGATGATAACGAACTTTTTATGGCACGAATTGGAAGGTATGGATGTGGACGATATGTGGTTTCAACAGGACGGTGCCACTTGCCACACAGCTAACGAAACAATGGCTATTTTGCGCGACAAATTCAATGGCCGTGTTATCTCACGTGGTGGCGATGTCAATTGGCCGCCAAGATCATGTGATTTGACACCGTTGGACTTCTTTCTTTGGGGTTATTTGAAAGAAAAGGTGTACGTCGATAAGCCAGCAACAATTCAAGAGCTAAAGGATGAGATAATTCGGCACATTAACGGCATAGAACCCCAATTATGCCTCAGCGTCATCGAAAATTTGGACCATCGGATGGAGGTGTGCCGTCGAGGTCGCGGCGGCCATTTGGCCGATATTTTGTTCCATACATAATTGAACCATACCATATTATCATAATAAAAAGAAATGACAATAAATTCCTAAGTAATTTGTGTTTTATTCAAAATCAACATCGGCCCTTAAAATTTAACCACCCTTTATATGCTGAATGCTTTGCTGCAAGTTTTCAGAAAGCGATTATTATTATTATTATTATTATTATTATTATTATTATTATTATTATTATTATTATTATTATTATTATTATTATTATTATTAATATTATTATTATTATATATTATTATTATTATTATTATTATTATTATTATTATTACTACTATTATTATTATTATAATTATTATTATTACTACTACTACTACTACTACTATTATTATTATTATTATTATTATTATTATTATTATTATTATTATTATTATTATTATTATTATTATTATTATTATTATTATTATTATTATTATTATTCGTAGTAGTATATTATTATATTATTATTTCGTATTTTCGGTATTAATTTATTAATATTATTATTGTTATTATTATCATCATAATTATTAGTATTAAAATTATTATAATTATTATTATTATTATTATTATATAATATTATTTATTATTTTATATTATTATTATTAATATTATTATTATTATTATTATTATTATTATAATTTATTATTATTTGTATTAATTGTTATTATTATTATTATTATTTTTATTATTATTATTATTATTAATTATAATTATTAGTAGTATTAATTTTTTATTATTATTATTATTATTATTATTATTATCTTTTTTTAAATAGATTATTTTAAATAATTTGAATAATTTATTATCAGCACGAGCCAGTAATATAACCCAATTATAAAGTAATTAAAAATTTAAATTAGACCTTTAATAAATTAATTAATTAAGAATACAATTTGCATTTACCTGTTATATAAATGAGGGTAATTAACATGGTAGGTATTAACTCTTGTATATCTGAAACGATCGGTTACTGGATCGATTCTTTTCAATAGTATCTTCGAGGTTGACTCAGCCTTTCATCTAGTCATAGCAAACAAAATAAATACTTAGAAATATTGTTCTAATAGTCAAAAGCCTAAATATTATTATTATTATTATTATTATTATTATTATTATTATTATTATTATTACTATTATTACTATTATTATTATTATTATTATTTTATTATTATTAAAAATTTTTAATATTTATTTTTTTATTATTATTATTACTTCTATTATTAGTATTATTATTTTTATTATTATTATCATTTTTAACATTAGCTTTTTTTATCATTATTATTACTTCTATTAATATTATTATTATTTTTATTCCTATTATCATTATTATTTTATTATTATTATTATTATTATTATTATTATTATTATTATTATTATTATTATTATTATTATTATTATTATATTATATGTATTTTTGTTTTATTATTAAATAAGTAAAAATTATTTAACATATTTCAATATTTAGCAATAAAAAAAAGCTAAATTTTAACTCTTAAAAATTTAATTAAGGCTTAAAAAAAGCTAAATCTAGCTATTGAAAGTTAAGATAAAAAAAACTACATTTGATAAAAAGCTAATATATATATATATATATATATATATATATATATATATATATATATATATATATATATATATATATATATATATATATATATATATATATATATATATATATATATATATATATATATATATATATTATATATATATATATATATATATATATATTATATAAATTCAATTTTAGCTTCCAAATATAGTAATTAAAAATAACTGAAATGAATATATAAATAAAATGAATATGTAATAAAAATTAGGTATAAAAATAACTGAATATATGTCTGAAATGAATATATATAAAGAAAATGAATATGTAATAAAGTTTTGGGATAAAAATAACTGAATATATAACTAAAATTAAATTTGAAAGTAAATGAATATATAAAATAAGGATAAAATAAACTGAATATATAACTAAAATTAAGATCGAAGTAAAACGAATATATTATACATTTAAAAGCTAAAAATAACTGAATATATAACTACAATAAAGGCTAAAAGATAACGAATATATTACAATTTTAAAGGCTAAAAATAAACTGAATAACTAATTAAATATAATAAAAATAGGGCTAAAAAAACTCAAAATATAACTAAAATTAAAGCTAGAAGAAAATTAATTTATGATAAAAATAAAGCTAAAAATAACTGAATATAAAACTAAAATCAACAAGCAAACAGTTTAACAGACATAGATAGTTTAACAGAATAACAGACAAGCAGATAGTTTAACAGACATATAGTTTAACAGAATAACAGACAAGCAGACAGTCTAACAGACATAGACATATAGTTTAACAGAATAACAGAGAAGCAGACAGTTTAACAGACATAGACAAATAGTTTAACAGAATAACAGACAAGCAGATAGTTTAACAGACATATATAGTTTAACAGAATAACAGACAAGCAGACAGTTTAATAGACATATAGTTTAACAGAATAACAGACAAGCAGACAGTTTAACAGACATAGACAGATAGTTTAACAGAATAACAGACAAGCAGACAGTTTAATAGTCATATAGTTCAGCAGACTAGCAAACAGGCAGACAGTTTAGCAGACATAGACATATAGCTTAACAGAAAAACAGACAAGCAGACAGTTTAATAGACATATAGTTTAACAGACAGGCAGACAGTTTAACAGACAGAGACATATATTTTAACAGACAAACAGACAGTTTAACAGACATAGACATATAGTTTAAAAGACAGACAGCCACTTTAACAGACTAATAGACATATAGTTTAAAAGACATGCAGACAGTTGTACAGACAGACATAGACATAGAGTTTAAAAGACAGACAGCCACTTTAACAGACTAATTGACATATAGTTTAAAAGACATGCAGACAGTTGTACAGACTAATAGACAGACAGCCTAGTAGACTAATTGACAGATAGATAGTCAGTTTAACAGACTAACAGACAGTCAGTTTAACAGACTAACAGACAGTCAGTTTAACAGACTAATAGACAGTCAGTTTAACAGACTAATAGACAGACAATTTAACAAACTAACATATATGGTTAGACAGCTTAACATTCTAAAAGACAGACAGTTTAACAGACTAACTGACAGGCAAACTTTTTAACATACTAATAGACAGATAATTTTACAGACTAATTGACAGACAGTTTAGCAGACTAACAACAGGCAAGACAGTTTGACAGACTAATAGACATACAGTGTAGCAGACTAAAAATAGGCAGACAGTTTAACAGACTAATAGACAGACAATTTAACAGAGAGGCAGACAGCTTGACAGAGTAATAGACATACAATTTAACAGACAAGCAGACAATTTGACAGACTAATAGACAGACAGTTTAAGAAACAGGCAGACAGTTTGACAGAATAATAGACAGACTTTTTAACAGACAGGCAGACAATTTGACAGACTAATAGACAATTTAACAGAGCAGACATTTTGACAGGCTAATAAACAGACGGTTTAAGAGACAGGCAGACAGTTTGACAGACAATTTAGCAGAGAGTCAGACAGTTTGCCAGACTAATAGACAGACAGTTTGACAGACTAATAGACAGTCAGTTTAAGAGACAGACAGACAGTTTGACAGATTAATAGACAGACAATTTAAGAGACAGGCAGACAGACAAATAGATAGACAATTTAACAGACAGGCAGACAGTTTGACAGATTAATACAGATAATTTAACAAACAGGCAGACAGTTTGACAGGCTAATGGACAGACAATTTAACAGACAGCCAAACAGTTTGACAGACTAATAGACAGATAGTTTAAGAGACAGGCAGAGAGCTTGACAGACTAATAGATATACAATTTAACAGACAGGCAAACAGTTTGACAGACTAATAGACAGAGTTTAACAGACAGGCAGAAAGTTTTACAGACTAATAGACAGACAGTTTAACAGACAGGCAGAAAGTTTGACAGACAGTTTAAGAGACAGGCAAACAGTTTAACAGGCTAATAGACAGACAGTTTAAGAGACAGGCAGACAGTTTTACAGACTAATAGACACAGTTTAAGAGACAGGCAAACAGTTTAACAGGCTAATAGACAGACAGTTTAACAGACAGGCAGACAGTTTTACAGACTAATAGACAGACAGTTTAAGAGACAGGCTAAAACAGTTTAACAGACTAATAGATAGACAGTTTAAGAGACAGGCAAACAGTTTTACAGGACTAATAGACAGACAGTTTAAGAGACAGGCAAACAGTTTAACAGGATATTAGACAGACAGTTTAAGAGACAGGCAAACAGTTTAACAGGCTAATAGACAGACAGTTTAAGAGACAGGCAGACAGTTTTACAGACTAATAGATAGACAGTTTAAGAGATCAGGAGACATACTGAAACAAAGAAAAAAGTAAAGAATATTTTATTAAAACTCTCGAAAGTTTAATTAAATATATATAAAACGTTTCATCTTTTATTTACTTAACAATTATTATTTCATCCCCAACTCCCTTTTGGAGACTCTCCCCCCCCCTTAACGAATGAGGGAAGTGGGGGTCATATGGGGGATTCATCCCCCAACTCCCTTTTGGAGACTCTCCCCCACCCTTAACGGATGAGGGAAGTGGGGGTCATATGGGGGAAGTAATATTAGGGGGCATTAAGGGGGGTTAAGTAAATGTATGAATTTTTTTTTTTAAAGTAATTAAAATGAATTTGAAAATTAAAATTTTTTTTAATTGAAATAAAAAAATTTAATTTGTATTTTAATTTTAATATTATATATATATATATATATATATATATACATATATATATAATATATACTAAATATTATATATATATATATATATTATATTATATATATATATATATATATATAATATATATAATATATATAAATTGTTTTTTATTCTTTTTTTTTTTGCTCTACTAATTTTTAATTTTTTAATGTATTTTTGTAAATTTTAACAATTATTTTTTAAAAAATAAATTTAGAAAAAATTAATTTCTTAAAGTAAATTTTAACTTTTTAATTTATTTCTTTTAAAAAGAGAGAGAAGAGAGAGAGAGAGAGAGAGAGAGAGAAGAGAGAGAGAAGAGAGAGAGAGAGAGAGAGGGAGAGGGAGAGGGAAGGGAGAGGAGAGAGAGAGAGAGTGAGGAGAAGGTCAAAGAGATGAGACAGAGAGAAGACAGACTGAACAGAAAGAGGAGAAAGAGGTGAGAGGAGAGGGAGAGAGAGAGAGAGAGAGGAGAGAGAGAGACATTAATAGATAGATAAATAGATAGATAGATAGTGATTCATTTATTACCCATGTTTAAAATGAAAGTTTGGCAAAGTTGCTAAAACTATAGAAACAAAACAGGTTATAATTTCCTAAAACCATACTTGTATCTATGATTTGGCAACTCAGCACGAGGGAGGGACCTACCGAAAGCATATTTTATAACAAGCGATAAAAACCTATTTAGATTTATTTTAAAAGATATGGCAATACTTTGTATGAAAGAATTGGCGTAAGGTAGGCTGCGAAATTTCAGCTTCCAAATTCATTCGGGATCTCTTTACTGCCATTGGATTTTAAATCGATATATCGTATCTGTCATGGAATTTTAATCGATAAGTTTGCTTGAAGAAATATCGATATATCGATTTATCTGTCATGGAATTTTAATCGATAAGTTTGCTTGAAGAAATATCGATATATCGATTTATCTGTCATGGAATTTTAATCGATAAGTTTGCTTGAAGAAATATCGATATATCGATTTATCTGTCATGGAATTTTAATCGATAAGTTTGCTTGAAGAAATATCGATGTATTTTAATGTTTTTATTTTAATGTAAAATTAAAAATTTTAAAACAAATTAAAAAAATACATAAATTTTATTATATATTTTAACACCGATTTGGGTCTTATGACAAACTATATTTTTATATATATAATAAAATAGCAATAAAAAAAATAAATTTGCAATAATTCAAACCTTAATGTGAAGCTAAAAATCTCATAAAATTCGGCCTTTTTCTTAATAGTCTCTGAAGTAAATGTGTGAAGCACTTTTTATATGTTATTAAATAGAGTTCTTTTACCACAGTGTAAAAAAAAATAATCATCTCAACAGTGAATTAGAGAAATGAGTTTGGCTGAAGCGATGGGCGGGGCTTCTGTATATGACGTAAGAGATACGCCAAAAATCTGATTTAAAATTTACGCCACTGTTTTATTAGAGTAGAAGCTTTTAGATTTATTTATAGAATTTATTTTTAAAATATATATATTATATATTATATATATATATATATTATATATTATATATATATATATATATTATATATATATATATATATTTATATATATATATATATATATATATATAGTATATATATTAATATAATTAAATATATTATATATATATATATATATATTATTATATATATATAATTATTAATAGATATTTATTATATATTAATATATATTATATATTATATATATATATATATAATATAATTATATATATATTAGTGGGAAAAATTAAAGGCCAACTAATTTCCACCAAAATTTGGTGAATATCTTAATTCTGGTCAAGTTAAAGGCTGACATGTCCCAATACACCACGTTTGAAGGTGTGCAAGTCATTAGAAGTTGGGAAAATAGATAAAGGAAGTGTGTTCCACACTTCTTATGTTCAATAAGGAAAATATATCTAGTAACTTTCTGAAAATAACGTGCTCAGTAACTTCTTTCACTGAAAATATATCTAGTAACTTGCTACAACCAGTTTCTTCTCGCGATGAATATGTCTCGTAACTTTCTCTGATGAAAATATGCGCATGCAGTAACTTCCTGAGAGGAAATTATATTTAGTAACTCCCCTGTAAGGAAAATATATTTAGTAACTTCCTATGAGGAATATGTGTCTAGTTAACTTGTTAACATTTGATAACTTCTTACGAAGGGAAAATATCTTAGTAACTTTCTATTAGGAAACATTCAATGATGAAAATGTCAAATAACTTCCAGAGGAAAATATGTTTAGTAACTCCCTGTAAGGAAAATTTGTCGAGTAATTTCTTGTGAAGATGTTGATTGAGTAACTTCCTGTCTGGGAAATAAGACAAGCAACTTAGAGATAAGCACGGTAACTTCTTACAAGGAAAGTATATTAATGTCAAGTAACTTCCTGAGAGGAAAATTGGTTAAGTAACTTCCTATATGAAAAGAAATTAGTAACTTCCTGCAAGGAAAATCATGTAAGGGTAATAAGTCAAGTAACGTTAGAGTAAGAAAAATATTCTTAATAACTCCCTGTAACAAAATGTTAAGTAACTTATTGATAGGGGAATGTGTTTGATAATTATCTAGGAGGAAACTATTTCTAGTAACTTCCTCTGAAGAAAATATGTTTAGCAATTCTCAAGAAGAAAACCATGTCTAGTAGCGTCCTCTAGTAAAAATATATCCAGTAACTTCCCTTGATAAAAATATGCCTTGTAACTTCCTGTAATGAAAACATGCCTAGTAACTTCCTCTAATGAAAATATGTCTAGAAACTTCTTCTGATAAAAAAATATGTGTAGTAACTTCCTCTAATGAAAATATATCCATTAACTTCCTCTTATGAAAATATGTCTACTAACTTCCTATGATAAAAATATGCCTAGTAACTTTCTATAATGAAAATATATTCAGTAACTTTCTGTAATGAAAATGCTTAGTAACTTCCTGTAATGAAAATGTCTAGTAACTTCCTCTGGAAAAAATATGTCCAGTAACTTAATCTGATGAAAATATCTAGTAATATCCTCTGATAAAAATATGCCTTGTAACTTCCTATAAGGAAAATATGCCTAGTAACTTCCTATGATGATTAAAATGTCTAGTAACTTCCTCTGAAAAAAATATGTGTATAGTAACTTCCTATAAGGAAAATATGCCTTGTAACTTCCTATAAGGAAAATATGCCTAGTAACTTCCTATGATAAAAATATGCAAAGTAACTTCCTATGATAAAAATATGCCTAGTAACTTCCTATGATAAAAATATGCAAAGTAACTTACTATGATAAAAATATCTAGTAACTTCCCTTGATAAAAATATCTAGTAACTTCCTGTGATTAACAACAGAAAAGGTATACAATATGCATATCAACAAGCGATAACTCTCTTGATAATAACTCACTTTGAATTCTTAAAATCTTTTATAATAAATTCTCAAAGGGATATTTTTAAAAGAATTTTTTTAAAAACATTTTCTATTTCATTTTAATGAATAAATATATTATATATATATATAATAATTTATATATATATATATTAAATATATATATATATATATTATATATATATATATATATATATATATTAAAAAATATAATTTATTATAAATTTATATATTTATATATATATATATATAATATATTATAATATATTATATATATTATATATATATATATATATATATATTATTAAAATTATATATATATATATTAAATATTATATATATATATATCTATATAAATTCTATAATATATATATTATAAATAATATATATATATAATATATATATATATATATATAATATATATATATATATATAATAATAATATATAATATATATATATATATATATATATATAATATATATGTAGTATATATATGTAAAATTTCAAGTCTACTGAATGAGGATTGGAAACCAAGACCTATAAGAAGGTAAGTCAATGCGCTACCCATATAGCCACGACAGTTCAAAAGGAAATCACAATGAGAAGGCTCATGAAGCTGACCTGTTACCTCTGAGCCACGACAACGCAGTTGGGTTGATTCTTTGAGTTAGTCTGCGTGAGTCGTATTTCATAAGCCTTCTCATTGTTATTTCCTTTTGAACTGTCGTGGCTCAGTTGGTAGCGTTTTGACTTACATTTTGGTGGGTCTCGGTTTCTAATCTCGTTAGAGACTGAAATAATATATATATATCTATATATATATATATATTATATATATATAATATTATTATATATATATATATATATATATATATCCGCAGAAGTGGGAGTGGGGAATTAAGGAAAGAGGGAGCTGGATGGATTTTTCTAGAGGTATTTAATAATAGAATCCCATCTTGGAGCGGATCATAAGAAAGAAGAGTGTGGGGGTGATAGGGGTGGGAGGGATGAGAGAGGAGGGGCTGGGGGGGGAAGTGAGAGCATGGGAGAGGGGAGAGAGTAAAAGTATTCATCACGAAAAAAAAGGATACTTGAAGCTATAAAAGGGTGAATTGCAGGGGGGTAGGGGGAGTATGGAGAAGAGTGAGAGTGATGGGGGAGAGTGAGAGTGAGGGGGAGAGCCTCTTGACTTGCCTATCCCACTTTGAAAAGGCTTTTGTGGACTCTTCTCTTCACATTATTTTAAAGTTGATTTTAACCTCCA
>SEYY01004616.1:0-15000 GCA_009176605.1 Armadillidium nasatum
AATATTTTATACTCCTTTTACTTTGCTGTATTTTTTTTTTTGCAAATATTTTAAACCACCTTTAATCTGCTGTAGTTTATTTTTGCAATATTTCATATTGCTTTTACTTTACTGTATTTTTTTTTAAAATTTGCAAATATTTTATACATTTTACTTTGCTTTTAATTTGCTTTTTATTTTTGCTTTTTTTATTTTTTTTTAAATTTGCAAATATTTCATACTGCTTTTAATTTGCTTTTCTTTTTTTTTTTTTTTGCAAATATTTTAAACCGCCTTTAATCTGCTGTAGTTTATTTTTGCAATATTTCATATTGCTTTTACTTTACTGTATTTTTTTTTTAAATTTGCAAATATTTCATACTGCTTTTAATTTGCTTTTTCTTTTTTTTATTTTGCAAATATTTTAAACCGCCTTTAATCTGCTGTAGTTTATTTTTGCAATATTTCATATTGCTTTTACTTTACTGTATTTTTTTTTTAAAATTTGCAAATTTTTATATTTTTATTTGCAAATATTTTAAACCGCCTTTAATCTGCTGCATATTTTATATTTTGCAAATATTTTATTTGCTTTAATTTGCTGTATTATTTTAATTTTGCAAATATTTTCTACTGCTTCTAACTCGCTGGTTATCTTATTTTACATTGGAAATTATTCCACAGTAAAGATCTAGCTGTTACTTTATTTAAATTGGAAATTATCCACAGCAAAGATCTCGCTGGTATCTTATTTTAAATTGGAAATTATCCACAGCAAAGATCTCGCTGGTATCTTATTTTATTGGAAATTATTCCACAGTAACGATCTTACAAAATTTTTTATATTGTCGGCCAATTTTTTATATTTTTAAAACCATCCTATCAAATTTTTTTTTTTTTTTTTTTTTTTTTTTTTTTTTTTATTTTTTATATTTTTAAAAATTTCTCTTGTAATTTTTTTTATAAATTGCTGAACCAATATTTTATATTTTTCAAACTCCCTCTTACAAATTTTTTATATTGTAAGCCTAATTTTTTTATATTTTAAAAATCCTTGCCAGAATATTTTTTGGGGTAGACCTAAAAATTCAAAAGCAAAAAAATTGCTGTATTTTCAGAAATTTATATGTTATTCATTCTTAATTAAGCCTTATTTTATTTTATTTATTTTTTTTTCCTTTTCCCCCTAATCTTAATCCTTAGTTTTATATTTTTTTTTTTTTATTATACTGCTATTTAGGCTATTTTCAACTTGGCAGTAATCCTTTAATTTCCTTTTACTGCTATTTTTAGGTTGCCTTCAACTTGGCAGTAATCTTATTTTTTATATTTTCTTTACTGCTAATTTTAAGTTGCCTTCAGCTTGGCTACTAGTAATCTTTATTTTTTATATTTTTTTAATATTTTTTTTTGTTTGGTTTGTTTGCGCGTTTAATTGTGGGGGACGTCCACCACGGTGCAGACTTAATAAAGTCTGCCAAACTCACAACGGTTACAAATCAAGGAGATTATACATCACAAGAAAATAAACAATCGGATTTAATGAGAACTTAAGTATTGTTTAACATTGTGAATGTGGATCACATTAAGGTTACATGCTCGTACCACATACTTGATACTCTAAAAATTTAACTCAATTTTTTAGATCTGTTTGTTAGGTCTAGTTAATTGAGTACATCTCTAAAAATTTAACTCAATTTTTTAGACTTGTTTGTTAGGTCTAGTTAATTGAGTACTTCTCTAAAAATTTAAGCTCACTCTTTTAGACTTGCTTACATTAAGGTCTAGTTGATTGAGCACAACTCTAAAAATTTAAGCTCACTCTTTTAGACTTGCTTACATTAAGTCTAGTTGATTGAGCACACCTCTAAAAACTTTAAGCCCACTCTTTTAGACTTGCTTACATTAAGTCTAGTTGATTGAGCACACCTCTAAAAATTTAAGCTCACTCTTTTTGACTTGCTTACATTAAGTCTAGTTGATTGAGCACACCTCTAAAAACTTTAAGCTCACTCTTTTAGACTTGCTTACATTAAGTCTAGTTGATTGAGCATACCTCTAAAAAACTTTAAGCGATCACAGGTCAGAGGAAATTTACATCACAAATAAGCGTTCTGACTTGTAATTTAAAATTCCAATTATCTATTTAATTGATATATTTCAACAGAGCTTTAATTAAACTTCAATTTATTTAATTAAGCTCTCCAATTTAAAGGGCCAATTTACCTTTACAGGTCTATATCTTAACAGAGTTTAAGTTAAAATTTAATTCATTTAATAGGGTTATTTAATCGGTTCATTTTAAACGACCATCCAGTTAAATCTTAATTTATCATGACGACCCCCGATCCGAACAACGACTTGTCAGATATGGGAGAAAGAAGATTAGACAATGCGAAGAAACAAAGAAAATTACTACGGTCTCGAGCGACAAAGTCCGTCCATGAAATAGATAGGATAATTAGCGATCCTGAACCTCATCTGGGGAGACTAATAGCGCTAGTCAAAACCTTAGAAGGTATCGAGGCAGACTTAAGTGGGTTCGATACTATCATACAAGAGTCCTTAGATGATGACGCACTCTCTAGAGACGACGATGAATGTTTTGAGCGTCATATGGCGATCACGGATAAAATTGAAACGACCAAACTAATTTTAGAACCCCTTAAGAGAGAATCTGCCACACCTACCATTAATTCCGCTTCGGAGACCCCGCGCGTACCCGAGGCCTTCAAACTTCCCACTAAACGCCTACCAACCTTCGATGGAGATATATTGACTTTCTCCAATTTCATAGAAGTGTTTGAGACAAATGTGGAAAATAAAGGGTACTCCGAGATAAATAAGTTGAATTTACTATTAGATTGTCTCAAGGGTCCCGCTCTCAAATTGGTTTCTGGTTACACAGTCTCAGGCAACAACTACAAGATCATTCTAAATTTACTGAAGAGAGACTTTGGTAATCCTGCTAAAGGTCAAGGAGACCTTGATATCGAAATTGCTGAACATATCAGCTCCCAAATACGATTACCACCAGCTTTATCAATTTAAAGCGGAGGTACATTGTTATGTCGAATCCCTCAAAACAAAAGGAATGATCAACAATTGCGGCAGCTGTTCAACTCTTTTAGGAGTGCTTCTTGCCAAAAAACTCCCAGCTCAAATAAGAGAAAAAATCCTCTGGGAAAACTCAAAGGACAAATCAGAAGATGCTTGGACTTTGGAGTCTCTGATGGACAGTTTAAATCAAACATTAACTGTCCTAGAGGCTTCTGGTCAATCCTTGTCTTCCAGTACAAAAAATGAGAAGACATCTTCCAAGAGTTCTGACAATAACTCCTCATCGAACAACAAGTGGAAGACTAGTGGGACAAAGCCCAAGCAATCAACTGTGTTAGTCACCACACAAACTAACCTTCCACCACCCACTAAACCATCCCAGAAATCAAATAATAATCATAACAATAATAATAGCAAAAATAATGGTAGTAATGATGTTAAAATTCCTGGTAATAATAAAAATAGTAATAATAATCAGAATAACAACAATGCTGCTAATTCGAATGTAAAATGTAGATTCTGCCGTAGTAAACACTACACTTCTGAGTGTGGTTTACTACCCTCTCTTGAGTTAAGAAAACAAGTGGCGGAGACACACCAATGGTGTCTCAAGTGTTTGGCCTCATATCACCCTACTAATGAGTGCCAAAGCAACAAAACTTGCTTTAATTGCAAGTCCCCAGATCATCATACCGCTCTCTGTGATCAATTCCAAAAATCAGTACGCGTTTCTCTCCCCCAAACTTCATCAAATAATGTAACGACGACACTTTCCTCTTACAACAGTGGGGTAGCGTTACCCATTGCCGATGTGACTATATTTAAGGATAAAAGGCCAATAATGGTGCGAACCCTTTGTGACCAAGCTTCACAAAGGACACTAGTTACCAGATCAATTTCCAAATTGTTCAACTGTGTTCCTAATTCCAAAATAAACATAGCTATCAATGGTATTAACCATAAGGGAACTCCTTCTGAACATGATGTTGTAACCCTTAACATCAAGACTAAGGAAGGAGTCGTTCCCGTTTCTGCCGTCGTTGTAGACTACTTACCCAATGATTTGAATATTCCAGGTCTGGTGAAGACTACCACAATGTTGAGGAAGCATCATGTTCCCCTCGCAAACCCTTATCCAACCAGTGACAGAGTTTCAGACATTGGAATTTTGCTCGGAGCCGATCACCTAAACAAGTTTCCTTAAATCTTTTGAGAAGGTTCATGACGTCAACTTAATGAAAACTAACCTTGGTCATATCATATGGGGACAACTGCCCTTCACTTCTAGTAATTCTGACGCTCAAGTTACAGTCGTGTCTTCATTTCGGACTGAGATTCAGTTCACCGAAGAGATAAATAATTCTCACTTGTCATTTATTAATGATGATAAAACCTCAACTCTTTCTCTCACTGCATATGAGGAAGGAGATCCTTTATCCAAGTCTTCGATTAATGAAGACAATTCTTTAATTATACCCGTTTCAAATGAGTATCCAGATCAAAACTCCACGACTGACTTAGATCGTCTGTGGTCTCTTTCTCACATTGGCATACTTCCCAACGAACAGTTTACGGATGCTGAAAAAACTACCTTAGAGTCCTTTAAGGATAACCTACGATTCGAGAATGGGAGATACGTCGTTTCTTTACCCTGGCGCGATAACCATCCTCCCCTTCCAGATAACTACTCCTTGTCAAAGTCTCGTTTATATAGCGTTTTGAAAAAATTGAGGGAAAGCCCTCAACTTCTCAAATCATATGATGATGTGATTAAGGACCAATTGGCCCGTGACTTTATTGAGGAGGTCAAACCATCGAATCCTGTACATCCTGAATCAAAATTACATTATCTCCCCCATCATGGTGTTCGTAAATCATCTTCAACTACCGCCCTGAGGTTGGTATACGATTGTTCCTCGGGAAATCCTAGCTTAAACCACTGCCTTCATAGTGGTCCTTCTCTCATTACTGATCTGGGTAAACTACTACTTAAATTTCGTATCAAACCTTATGCCACCTCTTCAGATATTGAAAAGGCATTTTTGGGTATTCGTCTAACTGAGAAAGATCGAGACTCCACTCGATTTTTGTGGGTCCGAGACCCCTCAGATCCACATTCTCCTCTCGCCACGTATCGTTTCAAGTCAGTATTGTTTGGAGCGACGTGTAGCCCCTTTCTACTGGCCGCATGCCTCCATCATCACGTAAATCAGTCTGAAATAGCGTATAAGGACACCATTTTAGAACAAATCTATGTTGACAATCTTTTTGGAACGTTTGAAACCGAAGAAGAGATTGGATCCTATTTCACCAATACACGGTCTTTATTCAGCAAAGCTGGCCTCAATTTGAGAGAGTGGGCTTCTAATTCTCCCCTTGCCACTTCTACATTTCAGGAACAGAACTTAGGCATAGAGGGACACCTCATAAAGATGTTAGGCATGGAATGGGATGTCAAATCAGATACCATGTCTTACCCTTCTCGTAAACTCAATTCTGAAGCTAATACCAAACGTAAAATATTACAAAACGTAGCCTCAATATTTGATCCTTTAGGAGTCTTGTCACCAGTGGTTATAAGAGGCAAAATACTTCTACAAAAAATTTGGAAATTAAAGTTGAATTGGGATACTAAAATTCCAGATGCTCTTCAAAATGAGTGGAAATCCATCTCCAATCACCTTCAAAATTGTTTGAACTTCAAATTGCCTAGACAACTTATTCACACACAAGAAGTAGAACTTCATGCTTTCTCAGACGCATCTGGGTCTGCTTACGCCACTGTTATTTATGTGGTGTCATGTTTAGATACCGGTCCAATTTCAAATGTACTTATTTCTAAGGGGAAGGTTGCGCCTATCAAGGAACTCTCCATTCCACGACTAGAGTTAATGGGAGCTTTACTTTCCTCGCGCGTATTGAAATTTGTGATTGACACCTTTGATAATATCCTTGTATTTCGTAATATTTACGCTTGGATCGATAGTCAGGTCGCGCTCCAATGGTTGTATTCTAAGAAACAACTCCCCACCTTTAACCAGAATAGAGTAGATGAAATCCATAAAAACCTTCCCTCAGTTGAGTGGAAGTATGTCCCAACCGAATGTAATCCCGCTGATTTAGCTTCACGTGGGTCGGATAGTAAGTATATATTTTCTAAACTTTGGGGCTCCGGTCCCCCATGGCTGTTAGATCCCCCAAGTTGGCCAGTATGGAAGGATCATCCTTCACTTTCTGCAGATGAGGAAATTCCTGTAGTGGCCACCACTATCGTAGTGGATCCTCCCGAAACTACAATATTAAATTTGCATGCTTACTCGTCTTTAAACAAAGCCTTGCGTATCACTAAATTAATAATTCGTTTTGTAAATAATTTAAAAAATATAAATCTGCCTTTAAATAAATCTATAATTAGACCGAAATTCTCGCATCAATTCTCCATTGAAGAGAATCAGAACGCTGAACTTTATTGGATTCGAACCATTCAGAGAGAATTTTTTGAGTCCGAATTGAACCATTTTAAAAATAATTTGTCTATTACTTCTTTATGTAAACAACTAAGTTTAGTTTTAGTGGATGGAATTATTCGTTGCGATAGACGTCTAAGTAACTCTTCACTTCCATATGATACTAAATTCCCCATTTTGCTTCCCTTTAATTGTTATTTTACGAAGTTACTCATATGGGACACTCACTTATCGCACCATCACTTAGGTACCTCCGAACTTCTACTAATAATTCGCAGAAAGTATTATTTCACTCGCATGAGAACCACCATTAAGAAGGTCACTCGACCTTGCGTGCTTTGTAAACGTTTACAAGCAGTACATTTCCGCCCTGCCCCCTTAGCAGCATTACCCAAAGCTAGAGTAATGAATACTAGACCTTTTACAGTAATCGGCGTCGACTTAACGGGTTACTTTCTCATTAAAACTCCCAAAGCCAGTACAGTTAAGTGTTACGTTGTTTTGTTCACATGTGCCACCACTCGAGCTGTACATCTGGAACTTGTTCTAGATAACAGTACCGAATCCTTCCTTCTTGCGTTACGTCGTTTCATGGGCAGACGTGGAGTGCCTTCAATAGTTTTTTCAGATAATGCTACTTATTTTCAAGCGTCTTCTCAATATCTTAAACAACTACATACTCTACCTTCTGTCAAAGACTTCCTATCACAACATTCCATCACGTGGAGGTTCAATCCAGCTCGTAGTAGTCACTATGGCGGATTCTTCGAGAGACTAATAGGGATAACAAAGTTACATTTAAAACGCACCTTAAACAAAGCTTTCATATCCTATGATGAGTTCTATACTGTTTTAATCGAAGTTGAGTCAGTACTCAACTGTCGACCCCTTACCTTTGTGGGGGATGAACTTCAATGTGAAGACCCCCTTACTCCTTCTCACTTATTAATGGGGTACAAATTGAATTCCTTACCAATCCCATTAGAACTCTCGGACACAGATATCACTTACCTGGACCCTGTTAAGATCAACAAACGCTACCGATATCTCCTCTCTCTTATATCTAAATTTCGTTCTTCTTGGGAGAAAGATTACCTTATCAATCTGAAACAATCATGGAATGTTTCTGGTAAGACTAACATCTCCATTGGAGATGTGGTTTTAATTGAGGACGACGGTCCTCGCCTAAAGTGGCGTTTAGGTATCATCAAAACACTCCATACTTCTCCCGACGGACATGTTAGATCGGTTTCCTTAACTACTAGAAACGGTGAAATAACTCGCGCTGTCATTCACTTGTACCCTTTAGAAATTCACTCTAACATATTTGATCCTCCTTCAGAGGAGCCATCCGCAACCTTGACTCCTCCGAGAAGATCAGAACGTCAAGCTAATGCCTTGGCGAAACAGCGAATAAGGGCTATTCTTGACAAAGAATAACTCCTTTCTTTGCTGTCATCATCCACTTATATCTAGAACACTTAGACAACACAGCACCCACACCATAACGTCTTAAATCTGTGATACACTTACACAAACTCTAACTTTGTCTCAAACTCCATCCTTCAATAGCCTGAGTGATATCCTTACGCTCTCTTAAATGAGTTTACTCATTTCCTATCTTTCTGGCACACTTCACTCCCAGGGGGTTTCTGTCCTCGGTTCTAGGGTGTCGCAAATTGCTCTTACGTAGGGTCGGTACGTTCCTGACGTCCTCCTTGGTTGCAGTACCTCATCGGATGGTCGGCCGATGTCCGTGGTTGGTACTCTTGGAGGGTCTCCCTATCCTGGAAAAAAAAAAAAAAAAAAAAAAAAAAAAAAAAAAAACAGATGGACGAGTTCCCTTAAGTTCAGTCATTCTGATTTCATAAGGGTTAACCTAGTGTTACCCTATCATACAACTATGTATGGAGTAGATCCCGGATTACTCGAGCCCCCCGTGGTGAATGCAAGCCATAGTTGAGGGGTTAGATAGTTCGGCGGGTAAGTCTTTCGATGACTGAACACTCCTATGCCAAGGAGACTTTGTTCCACTGTTTGAGAAAGGGGTTCCACCCCATTTACGGCAAGGGAATTATCCCACATAGGTTGAAGGGTTATTTTCCTCGAGTCGTCACAATCGGACATCTCTGCGGCCTCCCAAAGGGGTGAGCTAATTGGGGGGTGAAGGATTGGACCGATCCATTCCCTTATTACTCGTTTGCGACATTCCTTAACTCGAGGTCAGTTTTCCTGGGGGTTGGAGTTGCTAGCTTATCCGCAAACATTCTTACCTTTATATCATTCATGTATGTTGTTGGGTGGAGATAATTTATTTCTAATCTCCTCATAAAACTCTCACAAACACCAGTTTGTACTCATTGTTTTCTCTTTTTTTTTCGGGGGAGTTAATGTTTCGATTTATAAATAAATCACCACCAGCTGAAATTTTAATAGGAGAAATGGGTGAATGACTTGACGAGCTTTTTCTATCTTCTTGAAGTAGGAATGCTTTCTAATTTATCGTTTATATTATTGTAAGATAATATTGATTTAATTCTTATTCCCTCCAATTATTTATTTCCATATTATAATATGATTCAGTTTATCTTTATATTTACTTAAATTTCATTTCTTCCTCTAATCTCGCATTTATAGAAAGGTTATACGAAAGAGCCACGTTTAAGATTCCTCCGCGCGCCATCTTAAGTTTCTCAAGCAAATCTCCACTTATTTTTTCTATCTTCCAACGCTAATAACTTTTTATAAAATGCATTTGGTTCATTTTTAAAATCATTTTTGTAACCAGGAGATAAAATCCTTTATAGATATATATAAATTGCCACATTTCGGAGATATATATATATATATATATATATAAACGCGTGGCATCCTTTACAAGTCAAAAGATACTAATATAAAGTCAATTTCTTGAGTTTTAAATGTAATTACCACTTTCTTATCAAGTTTATTAAATTCCTCAATCATTAAATGCATATATTATATATCAATTAATTAATTAATAGGAAAAACTAGAAATAACCTACATTTAAGATTTCGTCACACAAAATTGAGAACATTCGAGAATGTTCTGGAACTTACGTTGGCATCTCCGTTTGTTAACAAGCCAAACAATTAAAATAGAACTTCTGGTAACGATTTATTAATTACATTTTATATATTTAAATTCATTTAAATTTTTACAATGTCTCTGTTGTAACTATAGATTAATAGAAAATAGAGTTAACTAATTTCTACCGAACTACTTTAACTCGTTACATTCGAAGCCCTAGAGCGCTTTAGCTTGAGGCGTCAGTTGAGACTATATCGCTCGAAGCGTAGGTTGTTGTTTGGTGAAGTGATATTTTTTTTGTGTTTGTTGGTTTTAATAACTTTTAATAATAATTTAATTACGAGCTTAAATTTCAATGCAAAATCAACAGTAGTTTAATTGATCTCGAATTCTTTCTCTTTCAATTTTACGTAAATCTTAACTGTTGTTTATTATTGCGAATAAGTAGTAATCGTATGTTTACTTGTCGAGTACGGTTGTTCAAATATTTCTTATATTATTCTTCAAGCGTAATTCACTGTCGTGGTGTCGTAAGTATTGAGAAAGATAATTCCCGCCTTCAAATCAGTGAGCCACCATTTGTAAGTCTGTTCCAATACATGATATTAATAATATTTATATTATTAATAACATCACAGTGTTTAAGTTAAATTATTTTGTTAATATCGTATCGTGACTGGTTTATACACAACGTTGAGTATTGTCACATGCATTCTTCTACTAAAGGAAAACAGCCTTGCAATTTACTTGTCTCACTCTAATCCAAGTGAATTCAATACACATCTACGATTCTTATTTCAATTTCCACCTAGTCTCTTCTCAATCATCCTTCCTGACTTTCAGGTGTTGTTTTAGTTAAACCTGGTGTCTATTTTGGAGTTCAAGATTGATAAGTGACCGGTTACAGTGTTGAGAAATGTTGTAATCGATTATTTATTGAACTTTAATGAAAACTTGGACAACATCCCTGGTTTAAACAAAGCAGGCAAGGTGGATTTCTTTACAATATACAACCTATTACACAACCATAATAATCTGGGAAACAACCCGGAACAACCCCCTCCTTATACAACTGCATTTTTTATTTGGTTTTCCAAACCAACTGTTGAGTAACATTTGCAGTTTGTTGCGTTAAAAAACAGTTGTTTGGAAAAGAGTGATTTTACCAGTTTTGTTCGACAAATTAAAACTGTCGTCAGAATCGGAAAAAACATATATATATATATATATATATATATATATATATATATATATATATATATATATATATATATATATATATATATATATATATATATATATATATATATATATATATATATATATATATATATATATATATATATATATACTTGAATATATGTGTATATGTGTAAAAGTATGTGTGTGTGTTCATTCCTATCATACACTCTGTTCCTTCCTTTATTTCCCTTTTCTTTGATATCCTTATTTCCAAAGGACTTGTATCCTTTACATGTGACATCCTTCAACAGTGACGAACTTCTCCAATTATGATGGTTTTTCTGAAGGATCTCTTCACAATTTTTACACCATAGGAAGTATATATATATATATATATATATATATATATATATATATATATATATATATATATATATATATATATATATATATATATATATATATATATATATATATATATATATATATATATATATATTAGGGATGGAGTGAAGTATCGGTATCGGTATCGGTATCGGCAAGTATCGGTATCGGTATCGGTATCGGTATCGGCCTTTTCAGTATCGGTATCGGTATCGGCAAAAAATTTGTATAGGAGTAAAGTATCGGTATCGGTAGTAGTATCGGCATATTTTCAGGTATCGGGTATCGGGTATTGGCTTCGGGAAATTTTTAGGTATCGGTATATATATATATTATATATCGGTATTATAGTATATATATATATATATATATATATATATATATATATATATATATATATATATATATATATATATATATATATATATATATATATATATATATATATATATATATATATATATATATATATATATATATATATATATATATATATATATATATATATATATATATATATATATATATATATATATATATATATATATATATATATATATATATATATATATATATATATATATATATATATATATATATATATATATATATATATATATATATATATACATAAATATTCTTCCTCTATTGTCTAAAGATGGTAGCCAATGCACAGTCAAAACCTGTATCAAATCAATGGTCGACATGAATTAATACAAAGTGTTTCAAAGTATTCAACTTATTGGAAGTTAAGATAATAGATGAGTTAAGAGTGCTTCCGACTCTATCAATGGAGCTTACATAAGAGTGAGCATAGCAGTCAAACTAAGGGTAAGAAAGTTGGACAAAGGATAAAAGAATGTGTTTAAAGGAGAGTCACACTATCTCTCCTTAGAGGATGAGTTATGAAATTACAGAGTTCGGAAATGAAAGTGATTAAACAAAACCTTGTTGGGGAACTTCAGTGTTAATTAACAGATTCAAAAGATAAATGGTGGTCGTCTGAAATAACAACTACATAAAGGCCTGAAATGATTTCAGAAGGATAACCGCATACCGAACAAGAGATGGTTTGTTACGGATTCAAAGTTTTATGACAGATTCTATCGAAAGCTTTCAAATATTCTGAACTATGAATTTGGTAATAAATTTTCAAGTGATTGGAAGCTATAAGATAAAAATTTCTGTAAAAATTTCTGTAAACTTCAAATTCAGAAACATGAAAACATAATTTGGTTGGACACAAATATGCAACACCGAGTATTTAATGAAAATTGAGGATAGATGCAGAAAGGTAAAACTGAGTTGGTTTAGCCTTAAAAGAACTCAGTTTAGACCTAGAAGCAGAGAGGTGGTGTTCAACAAAGTGATTATTAAAACAGAGAACACGAACGTTACATAAATTAATAAGGAACGAAGTCTTTGTTCCAGAACAATTCGGTAAAACTGTTTTTGCGACACCAAACGCACAACCAGAACTCTCCAAGTCCTGCCAGCTGATATGCCAGCTGATATGCCAGCTGATCTGCCAGCTGATATGCCAGCAGTCAATCAAGGGCACCTGGTGAACAATACCCCTTCAAAGCATATCTGAAACAGAGAAAAGCAAACCATTTCAAAATTAAATAAAAAAAAGTATTTTAGAGTATATGTGTAAAGCTATTATGTATTTATTTACCTTAATAAATGGTCAGCCACTACAATGTATCATCTATTGAACTGTTAAGATACCATTTGGAAAATTAAAGCTTCTAAAGGACAAACCACAAGTCAAACATGGACAAATGTGGAAATTCCATCGCTTTGAACAGTACCTATGGCTCATATATATATATATATATATATATATATATATATATATATATATATATATATATATATATATATATATATATATATATATATATATATATATATATATATATATATATATATATATATATATATATATATATATATATATATATATATATATATATATATATATATATATATATATATATATATATATATATATATATATATATATATATATATATATATATATATATATATATATATATATATATATATATATATATATATATATATATATATATATATATATATATATATATATATATATATATATATATATATATATATATATATATATATATATATATATATATATATATATATATATATATATATATATATATATATATATATATATATATATATATATATATATATATATATATATATATATATATATATATATATATATATATATATATATATATATATATATATATATATATATATATATATATATATATATATATATATATATATATATATATATATATATATATATATATATATATACTATATATATATATATATATATATATATATATATGTATATATATATATATATATATATATATATATATATATATATATATATATATATATATATATATTGTGGTGTTTCATTATTTGTAATTAACTAATAAAAAGCTTGAAAATTTTGGAGTTCTATTTTTAAGTAATTTTTTCACCTATATGTATGCTTTATTTTATTATTATCATATATTATTTTCATTTTATTTTTAATTTTAGCGTATTTATTTTAACTTTTTTTTTCTTTTTTTTCTTTTTTTTTTTGTTTATGTAATTTAATTCTTAAATTTATGATTTTTTTTTATTTTTATTTTTTTTTTAACCCATAAATTTTGAAAACTGAACTAAAATATATGGGAAAACTTTTTGATTGCTCACAATGTTTAGCATAATAATAAATTCGGGGGCTTACTATTTTAACCATTAGTGGTTTGTAGTTTGGGGGGATAGAGTCGATTTGAGGATAGGTATCCCTCCACATGAAAAATTTAATGGAAAAGTTGCTACAGCATTCATTTTTTTTTATTTATTTATTTGCATTTTTTATATGTATGCGTAAATTATATATATATATATATATATATATATATATATATATATATATATATATATATATATATATATATATATATATAGTATATATATATATATATATATATATATATATATATATATATATATATAGTTCAAGCTTCAAATTTTGGGGGAACTTTTTTTCTGAAAAAAAAATGGAAAATAAAAAATAATATATATATATATAAATATATTTTTTTAATTTTTATATTTAAGTACACTCCATGTAGCCTCTATATTTTGGGTGTAAGCTCCAGTTTGAGGATCCACAAAATTTTTACTGTGGTTCAAAGTAAGATGTTTAAAAAAATGGTTTTTTTACGACAATTGATGTCAAACTAAAAAACTTAAATTGGGTGTTATACCCAGCATATGTCTACGGGGGGCTCTGCCCCCGTACCCCCCGACCCGTGAGTGATGATGATATTGTCGACCACTTTTCCTTTTCTACGATTTGGGGTATTTTCCATTTTTTTTTTTTTTTCAGAGAGAGTTCCCCCATTTGAGCTTGTGCCATATATTATTATACTATATATATATATATATATATATATATATATATATATATATATATATATATATATATATATATATATATATATATATATATATATATATATATATATATATATATATATATATATATATATATATATATACATATATATATATATATATATATATATATATATATATTATATATTATATATCATAATTTTAATATTAATTTTATTTAACAAAAAATTTCAAAATTTTAATTATAATATTTAATCGTGTTATGAGGACTGTTCTGAAAACATTATTAATTAACTACGCTTCACAAATAATAATTTTTATTCTCGTCTATGCCTTGATAGTGGCAGTGCTGATAATAATAATAATAATAATAATAATAATATAATAATAATAATAATA
>SEYY01004616.1:25000-35000 GCA_009176605.1 Armadillidium nasatum
TCAGGTGAAGATTCTGGTGAAGATTGGTGAACATTTCATAATTCGAAGGAGTGAAGGAATGAGCTAAGATAATTGGAAAGGTAAATATTTCAAGCAATATAAAGTAACTGATAAGATAAAAAGAAAAAAATGGAAATAATGGAAAAAAAGGAAATTAGTCCTGGAGACATTTTAAGTGAGAGCAAATGTTGAGTCACCTTTACTGTATACCAACTCCTTAGCACCTTCGATACTTTAGCAATATATATATATATATATATATATATATATATATATATATATATATATATATATATATATATATATATATATATATATATATATATATATATATATATATATATATATATATATATATATATATATATATATATATATATATATATATATATATATATATATATATATATATATATATATATATATATATATATATATATATATATATATATATATATATATATATATATATATATATATATATATATATATATATATATATATATATATATATATATATATATATATATATATATATATATATATATATATATATATATATATATATATATATATATATATATATATATATATATATATATATATATATATATATATATATATATATATATATATATATATATATATATATATATATATATATATATATATATATATATATATATATATATATATATATATATATATATATATATATATATATATATATATATATATATATATATATATATATATATATATATATATATATATATATATATATATATATATATATATATATATATATATATATATATATATATATATATATATATATATATATATATATATATATATATATAGTTTCCTTACCATTTTATGTTGATATGTGAAGTAATGGATGTATACAAGTTCATAGATTAAGAACAATAAATGATTGATTGGAAATTTGATTTAATGAATAATTCTGTGATTGCCAATTTGATTGATGTATTGCAGGGAATTTCTTAATGATAGATAGTCTTTCTACACATATACACACATGCACACCCCACACCTTTATATATATATATATATATATATATATATATATATATATATATATATATATATATATATATATATATATATATATATATATATATATATATATATATATATATATATATATATATATATATATATATATATATATATATATATATATATATATATATATATATATATATATATATATATATATATATATATATATATATATATATATATATATATATATATTAAATTCTTATTTAATAAAATTTAAAGTAAAATACATTTGATTTTAAGTCCAAGAGATGAAATGAGATAATTTTATTTTATTGACCTCTAAACAATATTTTCTGTCTAGAATATTACATTTTAAATAATCCTCTTTTCTCTCTGAATTTGACAAAATCATATCTGCTATTTGATTTAAATACAATCCCTTTACCTAAAAGCAGATTTTCCTTGGAATACAGATATATAAATAAGTCATCACAACTCGTATTCTGTACTTTTCTCCTATCTCGTTAAATCTACATATCACCCTATTACACCATTGGGTAATAATATACACGGTGGTCTAAAAAAAAGAGATCATTCATTTATTAATGAAATGAAAACTACCATTTTAAAAACAAAATAAATTTACGACAAGCAAAATAATTGTGTTGTAATTTCAAAATTGTATTTTTGCTGATTTTTTAAAAAATGGATTAGGTCTAAAATAGACTATTAAAATTTTATTTTCATACTGAAGAAAAAGAATAAGTTTAATGATTAACTGTTTTACATAATAAAAAGAAATTCATTCAAAATTTTACATGAAAAACTTTAAGAAAAAGATTAAGTTTAATGATAAACTATTTTACGTAATGAAAAGAACTCCTTTTAATATTTTTACATGCTAAAAACTTAGAAAAATTGTTCTATATGTTTTCCTTCCATTTCGATCACTTTGCGAAGCCTAGGTCTAAATAGTTTAATAGCTGAATCGATCTTATTCTGAAGAAAATTTGCCCATTCTTGAAGCAAAACATTTTTCAGTTCAGGCACATCTTTAATTTTTCTCCCTCGATACTCTCGTTGAGATAAGTTTTCCCATATGCTAAAATCTAGAAGATGCAAGTCAGGACTATTTGCAGACCAATCATGAGGCAAGAATATTTCAAGTACATGCTCATTCAGATAAGCCACTGTATCTTTGGCTGTGTGTGTTCTAGCGCCATCTTGTTGAAATAAGAAGTGCTGGAATCTGGAAATCATTTTTGCCAAGAGGTTATTTCGATAATATTGCCCGTTAATTTTGACTCCAGGATCTACAAAGTGAATGGATGTTTTCCAAACTTAGAAACAGCAACGGAGACCATTACATTCATAGGGAAATGAGAGTTCATAGAGAACAATCTCTCACTCTAAATCTGATTTTTCTTTTTGCTGGCTTCAAAATTTACTCTTTCATTTTGTGCATTCAAAGTGGGTTCGACTGAGAATATCTTCTCATCGCTAAAAATTTTCCGGCTTAACAAGCCGCAACAGCCTCTTTGCACACACAACTCGTTTAGCTTCTTCCGAAGTGCTTAATTTTTGACCACGAATTTTTTTATAGGGTTTATGGTTGAGATCTTGTTTGATGATGCGCTTGATGCTAATTTTGGAAATTCCGAGTGACTTTGAAATTGTGTGTAGGTGGCCTTCTTGACTGAGAATTCTTTGTGAAACTTCATTGATGTTATTGTCACTTCTAGCCGTCTTGGGACTCCCGCTTCCTGCTTTTCGTTTAATGCTTACAGAGTCATAAATTTTCTTTAGCAGAGTGTCAGAGTGTCTAAAACCCCCTAAAGTCCATCCTTTGGGAGGGAATCCATATAATAATTTCATTCTGCCATACTTCTCCATTCGAAAAGGTTTTATAAGAATTTTATATTCTTCGGTAAAAAGCATTATTTCAAGGATATAAATTTCTGAAATAAAAAAAATATAAATTAAGCTTTTATATATAGCTTGAAAATTTAAACATCAAAAATGAACAAATAAAGGTAGAATTTTTAAAAAATTTCAAATATAAATTAACCATCAAATATGCTCTTATCTAATTTTGAACTATCTACGTTGGATAATTAAAGAGTTATTGATAATTTTAAAATGCATGTTTTTTTTTTTGGGGGGGGAGGGTTGAGGGGAGGACCACCGTGTATATTAGACCTCCTACATAACAAATTTCAAAGCATTCTTCAGAAATCCTACATCAGTTTTATCCACACATTCCCCGTCAGTAGAAGTTCGTAAATTACTTACTGGCTTCCTATTTTACTTTTACAATAATATTCATTAAACTGACTATACATTTTTAGCTCCTGATTTTCATAATTTTATAATTTCATAAAATATGGGAAAATAAAAAGAAATTGATAGAATTGAAAGTAAAAATTGTTATTATTATTATTATTATTATTATTATTATTATTATTATTATTATTATTATTATTATTATTATTATTATTATTATTATTATTATTATTTTTGTTATTACTTTTAATTACAATTAAAATGCTTGGTTTCAATTCCTAGATTGAAATACGAAAGAAAATTAAGTACAACAAAATTTGTTGAATGATTATTATGATTATTATTATTATTTTTATTTTATTTTTACTATTAATTTTCCTTGTTCTGACTATATATTTTAAATGAGTTTTAAATTCTTGTGGAAGAAACTATTATTAGCAGTAATACCATTATTATTATTAATGAAATTCAAAATTATTATCATCATTCAAATTGCTAGAAAATAAATATTTATAATGGCTCTCTCTCTCTCTCTCTCTCTCTCTCTCTCTCTCTCTCTCTCTCTCTCTCTCTCTCTCTCTCTCTCTCTCTCTTTCTTTCTTTCTTTCTCTCGAGGCATACTGATATTGTTATTGTTATTGTTAATTTTTTACTTTAACAGAAAAAAATATATTATTAGGATTATTTTAAATATTATAAACATATTTGGTTTAAAATCTTCGTTAAATTATGATGAAAAATCTAAAGATATTAAAATCTGTAGAATGATAATAATTATTATTATTTTAATTATTATCGTTGTTAATTACGATTTTTATTATTTTTATTATTATTATTATTATTATTATTATTATTATTATTATTATTATTATTATTATTATTATTATTATTATTATTATTATTATTATTATTATTATCACTATCGTTATTATTACCATAAACAAATTGACATGCTGTCTTATTATCTCTCTCGCTCTCTATATCTCTATCATTGGTATATTGATATTATTATTATTGATCCTTCTATTATTATTATTATTATTATTATTATTATTATTATTATTATTATTATTAATATTAACATGATTCTTACCCCATTTAGCAATTAATATTCTCTGGTGATTGGAGTTCAAAGGAATAATTGGTAGAAAAAATTACTATTAAATTCATAATTTTAATTAATACTATTATTTATATTATTACTATTCTTGATATTATTATTAATTTTATTATTATCATAATTTTATTATCATTATTAATATCATTATTATTATTATTATTATTATTATTATTATTATTATTATTATTATTATTATTATTATTATTATATTATTATTATTATTATTATGATTATTATTATTATTATTATCATTATTACCATTATTATTATTAGACTTAATAGAACTAATTGTGCTTAATAATTTTTAGGTTTTTATGTGGAGAAAGTTCAATAAATTTTGAGAAAAGAATACATCTTCTCATTTATATATATATATATATATATATATATATATATATATATATATATATATATATATATATATATATATATATATATATATATATATATATATATATATATATATATATATATATATATATATATATATATATATATATATATATATATATATATATATATATATATATATATATATATATATATATATATATATATATATATATATATATATATATATATATATATATATATATATATATATATATATATATATATATATATATATATATATATATATATATATATATATATATATATATATATATATATATATATATATATATATATATATATATATATATATATATATATATATATATATATATATATATATATATATATATATATATATATATATATATATATATATATATATATATATATATATATATATATATATATATATATATATATATATATATATATATATATATATATATATATATATATATATATATATATATATATATATATATATATATATATATATATATATATATATATATATATATATATATATATATATATATATATATATATATATATATATATATATATATATATATATATATATATATATATATATATATATATATATATATATATAACTTTTTTATTCTTAACACCATATAATGCATGCCTGAAAGGTGGTGTCGTCAGCAGATAAACTCCTCCTCCAGTCACCATGCGAAGAATTTTCTTCAAATGGTGTAGCATTTGGCCGACATATACTTTTATTCAATATCCCAATATTCAAAGGGAAGTATATATATATATATATATATATATATATATATATATATATATATATATATATATATATATATATATATATATACACATCACCACCGCTCACGGGCAGAGCCCTATTCAAGGAGGGGGGTGTTAAAGCAATAAAAAAGATAAAATAACCCCCAAGTCCCACCTATATTTCGTTGGTGAGCACAGACGTAAGCTTTAAAGTAATTGAAATTAAATTCAGCAGGAAAAACAGAAGATGTAAGAGAATTACATAAGGGGACTGAAAAGGAAGAGGCCCCCCAGCGAACAAGTGTAAATATCTTAAATCCCTTTTCACGCAGAGGGGTACTGCACACCAGTTTGGAACATAAAAATGGATGCTCAACACTGGAGAATCAATTCACGGTACTCCTCTCCATAGGTTAAAAGTAAGACAAGTGTTTTATCTTGCTCGACGTACAACACTAAGTTGTAAGGAGAAAATACTTCGTGAGTGGGACATATCTCCCTAAGTAAATAAGTTAAATCTTCAGGAGTTCTTGATGCACCCTTTGTTTGTAAGGCTTTGTAAATTGGACTGTAAATTTTATTGTTTGAATTCTCTTTTCCCTGACCAATCTTCTTCATTTATTTCGTGCATAATTTAGTCCTCGGAATTTCAGTCAATTTGATATCATCAGATGTATTGTATCATTGATCAAACACCTGCAATATAACAATTTCATATTAAAATGTTGCACGCCAAAAGGAAAAGTATTTTATCCAAGCATCTGCTTTGTGGTTTGTGTTACCGTCAAATTTTTTGAAATTGTTTGCCTACTTACTTCGCATCAGATCTCAGTTCTGATGTTTTCTATTGCAACTTTTAGAATTTGCTGGTCAGATATATATATATATATATATATATATATATATATATATATATATATATATATATATATATATATATATATATATATATATATATATATATATATATATATATATATATATATATATATATATATATATATATATATATATATATATATATATATATATATATATATATATATATATATATATATATATATATATATATATATATATATATATATATATATATATATATATATATATATATATATATATATATATATATATATATATATATATATATATATATATATATATATATATATATATATATATATATATATATATATATATATATATATATATATATATATATATATATATATATATATATATATTATGTATATATATATACAAGAGGATATGTTTTTATGACATTAAAATCTTTGGTAGGCTTGCCAGCACAATTAAATATGCATTGATTTGTCTAAAATTTTGCATATTGTAATTTTTGCAAAAAAAAAAAAATTTTATTTAGAAAAAAAGAACAAACAAAAAAAAAAAAAAAAAAAAAAAAAAAAAAAAAAAAAAAAAAAAAAAAAAAAAAAAAAAAAATATATATAATATATATATATATATATATATATATATATATATATATATATATATATATATATATATATATATATATATATATATATATATATATATATAACATAAGAACCAAAGCGCAGAAAGATTCACTATTAATGGAAGGAGAGAGAGAGAGATAAAAGAAATCAGGATTTAAGAGGTTTAGGAACGTTTGAAGAAAAATAGATAAAGTGTTAAATTAATGTTCTATAATTAGAAGAATCATAGATAAAGAAATAGATCCTGAGCCAAGGCTTAGTTTAAGAGATAGAGGATATATGTCTTTAGGGAAATAGATGTAGAGGTAATTATTAAATTGTAATTAGAATTTTATAGATAGAAAGTAGATAAAAAATTAGATTAAGTATCGTTTCGATGAAGTTTATTTTTAGGAAGAAATAGATACTGAAGTGAGAATAATTAATGGAATATATAAAGAAGATATAAAGAAAGATTGTAAATTAGGAAAAATCAAAAAAACATGAATACAGATAGAGTAGATAAAGAAAATATAAAGGAAAATTGAAAATAATGAAAAATACAAAGTAACTAAAATATAGAAAGAGAAAATAGATAAAGTTAATGAAAGAATAATTAAAAATTAGGAAAAAAAAAGAGCAAAACTATGGAAAGAGAAAATAAAAAAAGTGAATATAAAAAATAATAAAAAATTAGGAAAATGTAACTAAAATATTGGAAGAGAAAATAGATTAAAGAAGATATAAAGGATAATTAAAACTTATTACCCAAGCAAATAAAATATAGAAAGAAAATAGATGAAGAAAATATAAAGGTTAATTAAAAAAAAAATAGGAAAAAAATCAAAATAACTGAAATGTAGAGAGAAAAAATAGATAAAGAGAATCAAGCTTAATTAGAGCATGAATGGAAAAAATTAGATAGAGAGAGACTATCAAATTGTAGAAAGAAGATAATAATTCCATTTATTTTTTTATTTGAAAGGAGATTTATTTCAGAAGTGAAACTCGTCCTTTTTCTTTTCAAAATATCTGAAATATATTTCTCTCTCTCTCTCTCTCTCTCTCTCTCTCTCTCTCTCTCTCTCTCTCTCTCTCTCTCTCTCTCTCTCTCACTCTCTCTCTCTCAATTTGATCTTCCTTTCAAACAATATTTCATTCATTTTTCATAAAGTTTTTCTTTTTCAGTTTCATTTTTATTTTTGAATATACGAGTATACGATTGCACGATATACAGTATATATATATATATATATATATATATATATATATATATATATATATATATATATATATATATATATATATATATATATATATATATATATATATATATATATATATATATATATATATATATATATATATATATATATATATATATATATATATATATATATATATATATATATATATATATATATATATATATATATATATATATATATATATATATATTTATAATTATAATTTTACAATAAATTTTCTTTCCACTATTTATCTTAAATATTCTAAGTTTCACTTTTATCCATTATTCCGTCTGTTTACTTTTCTCTTTTGCATCCACTTCACCCATCTACTTATTCTTCAATCTCTATCTTTCTTTATTTATTTTTTATTCATCCCTCTTATTATCTCTCTCTCTCTCTCTCTCTCTCTCTCTCTCTCTCTCTCTCTCTCTCTCTCTCTCTCTCTCTCTCTCTCTCTCATCCAATTATCAAATATATTATTTATCTTTATCTATCTACCTATCTATTTATCTATCTATCTATCTATCTATCTATCTATCTATCTATCTATCTATCTATCTATCTATCTATCTATCTATCTATCTATATATCTATATATATATATATATATATATATATATATATATATATATATATATATATATATATATATATATATATATATATATATATATTAGTCCAACCTATTCCGAAGAAAGGTAGCCGCTCTGATCCTTCCAACTATCGCCCTATAGCTCTCACTTGTATTCTGTCTAAGATCTTTGAAATCCTTCTCAACTCTCACTTCTTAGATCATCTGGAATCTCATTCCCTTCTTTCTGATCATCAGTATGGCTTTCGACGTTCGAGGTCTACTGGTGATATACTTTCCTATCTCACAGATCTTATGGTCTTCTGCCCTTAGGAACCATGGGGAGACTTGCGTGGTGGCGCTTGACATATCTAAGGCGTTTGACCGGGTATGGCATGCGTCACTGCTTTCCAAGCTCCCCTCCTTTGGGTTTCCTCCTTCTCTTTGCTTACTTATGTCTAGTTTTCTTTCTAATCGTTCCATTTCTGCTGTTGTTGATGGAGCGACTTCTTCTTCCTTTCCTGTCAATAGTGGTGTTCCTCAGGGCTCTGTCTTGTCTCCTACTCTATTCTTACTTTTCATTAATGATCTTCTTAGCTCCTCATCTAACCCTATACATTCATATGCTGATGACTCAACCCTCCATTCTTCTACTCATTTCAAATCTGCTCCTTCCTTTGCATCTAGAATTTGCTTCTCGTCTTCATCTTTCCGATTCCATTCTTGCAGACCTGGATAGAATTTCCCAGTGGGGTCGTCTCAACCTTGTGAAATTCAACTCTTTAAAAACTCAACTTCTAGAAATCTCCCTCTCAAAGACACCTCCTAACTTTCCTATTTCTTTCGATGGTTCTAACATCTCTCCTGTAGATAATATAAACATCCTTGGCCTTCACATAAACAAAAAAATGTCTTGGAAACCTCATATCACAATGGTTGCTAAGGCGGCTTCAAAGAAGCTGGGAGTTCTGTTTAGACTGCGAGAATTTTTTTCTTCCTCGCAGTTACTCCAATTATACAAGGGTCTCATCCGCCCTTGTATGGAGTACTGCTCTCATATCTGGGGTGGCTCAGGTTTCACCCGTCTTTTGGATAGGGTTGAGTCAAAGGCTAAAAGACTTATAAACTGTCCCGCTCT
>SEYY01004616.1:47500-50000 GCA_009176605.1 Armadillidium nasatum
ATATATATATATATATAATATATATATATATATATATATATATATATATATATATATATATATCCTACTTTCTATCTATCAGTCTATCAAAATATCTATCTATTTATCTACCAAGTTACGAGGATCTACCTATATATCTATCTATCTATTTTCAATCTAATCTGTTTGTTTCTCTAACCTATCTATCTGGCTATGAGTTTTTATTTAGATATTTTTTTTCTGGCTCCCTTCATTAATTCTAAAGGATAGGTTAAGACTGAAGGAAAACTGAAGAATAACCAAACTACAGGTTTTTAATGATGAATTCTCCAGTGTATGCTGAGTGGAGCCTATTCCAACTACGCAGATTTGTGATCTGATTTTGGTAACAGTTTTTCCTTAGTACTTTGCTCTGTAAAAACATTAAATGAAATTTTATATCTCCTTTGTGAAGAAATCGTTAGCTGGTTGAAATAATTTTTGCTGTCACAATATGAGACAAACGGAGGTTGTCTAATATCTATTCTTTGAATCCAACAGTTCAACCTCAGTTATGACAATGACTAACTGTTGACTGCTAACTACTACTGATGAAGAATAACTACAGATGACTGCTGATGGAGAATTCTTTGGATTTTTAACATTTCATCAATGTCTTTTACTTCTTCTAGCTTTTGGCAAGACCTAATAGCAATAATTCTTACTTGACAGCCACTCACAATTTTAATTTTTTTAAGACCTATGATGAGAAAGATATACAATATCCAAGCACGTATGAGTTACAACATGTCTGCAACTCATAATGTTGTCTACTTTCATGTGGTTGGCATAACGGTGCAGATTAGATATTAATTGAAATGCATACAACTGTTGGAAGACTATATAAACATTGCACTTTGACAAAATCTTTAGAACGTATTGTTATTATTTGGAAAATTTTGCTTTCGAAAATTTGTTTCTAGATATTCCAAACTTTTCTTAAAATGTGGTATGAAATTCCAGACACGACTTACCCTGACTTAGATCTAAAGTCGTAATGCTTCTACTGGGGTAAAAAAAATTTTTTGCAATACCCTTGAACTAAAATCTTGAATCCTACCAACTAAGTTTGATATTTCTTTTACTTTGTGTTCTTGGGTTTTCCCATGCACTAAGATCACTTTTAACAGCATCTTCTCTTTTTCATGAAACCAATTCTACAAACAATATTCAAATAAACAAATAAAAAATAATAATATATATATATATATATATATATATATATATATATATATATATATATATATATATATATATATATATATATATATATATATATATATATATATATATATATTATATATGCAAAAGCAATCAGTAAATTAATTTTTATTACACTGTTCATTATCATCAATGGACATTTCCTTTTGTTAAGCGTAAAATCCTCTCATTCAAAATAAATTCTCCAAATTCAAATTGATTTTTTTTCAGTGAATGAAAATTGAGGGTATTGAGCCTTAGTCGTTTTTTTAATACATGGATAGATAGATAGATACATGCATGCATACATACATACATACATACATACATACATACATACATACATACATACATACATATATATATATATATATATATTATATATATATATATATATATATATATATATATATATATATATATATATATATATATATATATATATATATATATATATATATATATATATATATATATATATATATATATATATATATATATATATATATATATATATATATATATATATATATATATATATAATATATATATATATATATATATATATATATAATATATATATATATATATATATATATATAATATATATATATATATATATATATATATATAGATAAATAGATGGATAGATAGATAGGTAGATAGATAGATAGATAGATAGATAGATAGGTAGATAGATAGATAGAGAGATAGATAGATAGATAGATAGATAGATAGATAGATAGATAGATAGATAGATATTCTCTTGTGTTTGATTTATTTTAATCAATTCATATTAACTTTATAATTATTAACTGGACTTGTATAAAGTTATCGTTTATTTTCTGAACTTTAATTAATAAATTTATTCATTAAAATTTTTTTAAAATTGTCAATTTATAAATTATGAAATTTAATTACATAAAGAAAACTGACAAGGTAATAAATTTTGAAAATATAGTGTGAAAGTATTAAATTTATTAGGTATAGGAAAGAGTGTTATAAATATATTACAAAAGTGTCATATTTCCTTGTGAAATTTAACTCTTTAAAAATTCAACTTCTTCATCTCTCTCTCTCTCTCTCTCTCTCTCTCTCTCTCTCTCTCTCTCTCTCTCTCTCTCTCTCTCTCTCTCTCTCTCTCTCTCTCTCTTTCTCTATCTCTCTCTCTCTCAAAAACACCTCCCAACTTTCCTATCTTCTTCGATGGCTCTCCCGTCTCATTTGTAAATAACATTAACATTCTTGGTCTTAACATAAACACTAAATTGTCTTGGAAACC
>SEYY01004616.1:55000-65000 GCA_009176605.1 Armadillidium nasatum
TATATATATATATATATATATATATATATATATATATATATATATATATATATATATATATATATATATATATATATATATATATATTATATATTATTAAATATTTTTTCACTGGATTTTTTCTCTTTCAAAATTTTATTCGAAAATGCTAAAAAATAAATATTTTTTATTTAAATTTATTTTTAACTAATAATTTGCTTTGTTAATTAATTAATGAATTTTTATTAATTTATTTATTTTATATATTTATTTATTTATCTTCCCTTCGTTTCATTTTAAATTTGCATAAAAAATTTTTAAAATTGAAAACTTTGAAAAAAAATATATATATTTTATTTTTATTTTATTTTTCTTTTTTTTTATTAATTTTATATATTTTTTTTTTTTTTTTTTTTTTTTTTTTTTATATATATAATATATATATATATATATATATATATATATATATATATATATATATATATATATATATATATATATATATATATATATATATATATCGCGGACTAGTTAAATCATCTCTTCTTCAGAACCACTAATTGAACTTATAGTTCGAGATAATATTGAAACTCATATATATACCTCCGGGATTCGAACCCTGGTCTCTTAGGAATAGCGCTCTTTCTTACAATCCAAGAGGACAGGGTTCGAATCCCGGCGGTATAGCAGAATTTAAGAGTTTCAATATTATTTCGAACCTTTAGTTAAGATAGTGGTTCTGAAGATTAGATAATTTAACTAGTCTGCGAGATAGAGGGATAGAACTGGCCTCGTTGTTCACTTGTCAGGGTGCGGTTGTGGGGGTCCGTTGGAAATTTTTCATGATAAGTGTTTCATGAGACTTCTCAGCGTCATATCCTTTTGTACCGTCTTGGTACAGTGGATAACCCTCTTGTCTGCAATCCAAGAGGCCAGGGTTCGAATCTTGGCGGAATAGCAGACATTTAAGAGTTTTAATATTATTTCGAACCATGAGTCGAGTTAGTGGTTCTAAAGATAAGTATATATATATATATATATATAAATATATATATATATATATATATATATATATATATATATATATATATATATATATATATATATTAAATCTTAACTATTCTAAATGGCAAAATTTCGTATCCTAATTTAAATATAATTTTAATTAATTATTAATTTAATAAAAAAATTATGAAACCCTAAATAATCAAGTCTTATAACCAACAGAACAGAAAATTCCACAAATTAATCTTATTTAACTTATACACAAGAACGATTTTGATTTGATTTTTATTTGTAGGACTTATAAATTCCATTTTTAAATGATAATTACTCTCCTCAGAACTATTATATTTCAGGAATTATCTTTTATAATGTCTTTTTATCCTCGAGTGATAAAAAGTGCATGAAAGTAGTAATCCATTCTTACTTATCTCTTAAATTTCATCCACTTCCTCATCCCTTTAATCAAGGAAAAAAAAAATAGTCTAAAGTTATGAGCTTGGAACAAGTTGATATGAAAATACAGCCCTAATATTCCCCCCCCCCCAAAACTCCCATTATATCCTTTATTTTTATTCCCCCCATTCTCCCTTTAACCCCATTCGTTTTGAGATACAAACGAGTGAGATGAGAGCATGGTGGTAATATTTTGAGTTTGAGGGTAATATATTAGGAAATTTTATGAAGATTTAAGATAAACTTAGTAATAATAATAATAATAATGTGCCTTTGAAGATAATGAAATGGATGAGGTTGTGAGAAGTCTGCCATAAAAATGTAATAGAATAATTTAACAATGATTTTAGTATGAAATATCGATAGTGTTTATAGCTGATCAGAAAGGATAACTTTGAAATGATAGTTTAGATTGTTCAAAAGGGGTTTCTAAATCATGGGTTTTTAAGGGGTCGGGGGGGAACATCCCTCTTTTTCCTCAGTTGAAAAAATCTGTGAACTTTAAAGTTCATTTACTTAAGTTTAAAAAAGTTACACACACACAAATGTATATATATATATATATATATATATATATATATATATATATATATATATATATATATATATATATATATATATATATATATATATATATATATATATATATATATATATATATATATATATATATATATATATATATATATATATATATATATATATATATATATATATATATATATATATATATATATATATATATATATATATATATATATATATATATATATATATATATATATTATATATATATATATATATATATATATATATATATATATATATATATATATATATATATATATATATATATATATATATATATATATATATATATATATATATATATATATATATATATATATATATATATATATATATATATATATATATATATATATATATATATATATATATATATATATATATATATATATATATATATATATATATATATATATATATATATATATTCGAAAATTTTATATGAAGTTATGAACCTTTTAAGACAATTGTCAACGTTTTGGGAATTCTTTGTTCTATATTAAATATTTCTCGTGAAAAAAATAAATATATAAAATAAAAAGAAAAAAAGAAAAATAAAAAAAAAATAAAAAAAAAATAAATAAATAAAAAAGAAATAAAAAAAAGAAAAAGAAAAAGTTTAAATTTGGATTACACGCTTAATAATAATTTATTTATAAAACTTTTAAATTTCATTAAGTGAAATAAAAATAAAAATGAAAATAAAAAAATAGGAATAAAAATAAAAATAAAAATGAAGAAATATAATTAAAAAAATAGCTTTATATTAGTATTATTATTAATAAAGAATAAAAAAGAATAATAACATTAATAAAAATAATAATAACAATAATAATAATAACAATAATAAAAATGGCTGAGAATAGCAAAAGCAAAAATATTATTAAAATTAATTATAATATTAATAATTATAATAATATAAGGCTTTGCCCGTGAGTGGTGATGATGTATAAAAAATAATAATAATAATAATAATAATAATAATAATAATAATAATAAAAATAATAATAATAATAATAATAATAATAATAATAATAATAATAATAATAATAATAATAATAATAAAAATAATAATAAAATAATTCATAATTCACAAAACTTTATTCAGGTAATGGTAGGTTTACAGGTTTAAAATCTAAAAGAACATCCTATAATACTAAATTCAGTGATAAGGGTAATAATAATAGTATAACTATCCTGTTCTCTGAAAAGAAGTTGCAAGGGGAAAACACTGTGGTTTCCTTTGAACCCCAATGTTTAAAACAAATATAATTTTAATTTATTTAATAATTAAAAGTTATTAATATTAGTATTATTATATTACAATTATAATTATTATTATTACTAATATTATTTCTCTTGTAATTATTGAAGTAAATATCATCATTGATATTATTGTTACTAGTATTATTGCAGTAAACATCATAAGTATCCTCTCTGTTATTGTTACTTGCAACATTAATATTTCTAGAGATTTGTTACTTTCGTAGTAACATACTATAATTATAGTAGATTACTACTAAAGTTCCAAAACTCTAGAAATATTAATCACACAAGTAACAATAAAAAAGACGTTACTTATGATGTTTACTGCAATAATGTTAGTAATAATAATATCAATGATGATTTTTACTTCAATAATTATAATAGTAATAATAATAATTATAATTGTAATATAACAATACTAATGATATTAACAATAATAATAGTAACTACTTTTAATAAGAATGATAATAGTAGAGATAATGCTGATAATAATAAGAGAAAAATAATAATTGTAATAATAGTAATAATAACAATTAATAATTATTAACATCATGATTATACTGATAATAATAAAATAATAATAATAATAATAATAATAATAATAATAATAATAATAATAATAATAATAATAATAATAATAATAAATTGTTATTTATCATAATAATTTTTTTCATTTTAAAATGAGCCATTCTTTGCATGACTAAAATATCTTTAAAAATAAATCTGAATTTGACAACACAAAAATTATACCAACAATTACATATTACAATTGCAATACATACCAATACACCCATAATGAGTCATCAAAATTAGTGATAAGTAAGTGATAAATTGATTTTTCGACAGCAGATTCAAACCACCACTCTCAGGCTAATTTGAAATCAAGGAGGGGAGGAGAGTTGAGGGGATGGGAGGGGAGGGAAGGGGAAGTGGAAGGGAGGGAGGGAAGGGGAGGAGAAGGGGAGGGGAGAGGAGGAGAGGGAAAGGAGGGAGGGGAGGAAGGGGAAGTGGAAGGAGGGAGGGAAGGGGAGGGGATGGGAGGGGAGAGGAGGAGAGGGAAAGGGAGGGGAGGGGAGGGGGAGATAAGGGCATGGGAAGGGAGGAAGGGAAGAGGAAGGGGAAGAGAAGGGAGTTAACATTTTACTAGTCATCCAGAGATTTGACAAAGGAAGATTCAAACCACCACTCTCAAGGAGGAGAGGAGAGTTGAGGGGGAGGGGAGGGGAGTGAAGGGGAAGTGGAAGGGAGGGAGGGAAGGGGAGGAGAAGGGGAGGGGAGAGGAGGAGAGGGAAAGGGAGGGGAGGGTAGGGGAGGAGGGAGATAAGGGGCATGGGAAGGGAGGAAGGGAAGAGGAAGGGGAAGGTAGGAGAGGGAACATTTTACTAGTCATCCAGAGATTTGACAAAGGAAGATTCAAACCACCACTCTCAAGGAGGAGAGGAGAGTTGAGGGGGAGGGGAGGGGAGTGAAGGGGAAGTGGAAGGGAGGGAGGGAAGGGGAGGAGAAGGGGAGGGGAGAGGAGGAGAGGGAAAGGGAGGGGAGGGAAGGGGGGGAGATAAGGGCATGGGAAGGGAGGAAGGGAAGAGGAAGGGGAAGGGAGGGGAGAAGAGGAGAGGGAACATTTTACTAGTCATCCAGAGATTTGACAAAGGAAGATTCAAACCACCACTCTCAAGGAGGAGAGGAGAGTTGAGGGGGAGGGGAGGGGAGTGAAGGGGAAGTGGAAGGGAGGGAGGGAGGGAAGGGGAGGAGAAGGGGAGGGGAAGAGGAGGAGAGGGAAAAGGAGGGGAGGGTAGGGGAGGGGGGAGATAAGGGCATGGGAAGGGAGGAAGGGAAGAGGAAGGGGAAGGTAGGAGAGGGAACATTTTACTAGTCATCCAGAGATTTGACAAAGGAAGATTCAAACCACCACTCTCAAGGAGGAGAGGAGAGTTGAGGGGGAGGGGAGGGGAGTGAAGGGGAAGTGGAAGGGAGGGAGGGAAGGGGAGGAGAAGGGGAGGGGAGAAGAGGAGAGGGAAAGGGAGGGGAGGGGAGGAGATAAGGGCATGGGAAGGGAGGAAGGGAAGAGGAAGGGGAAGGGAGGGGAGGGAACATTTTACTAGTCATCCAGAGATTTGACAAAGAAAGATTCAAACCACCAGCCTCAACGTAATTTAAGAATACGAAGAGAATTACTGAAACTGATAATAATAATCATATTATCTTTTACAAAAAATCATTGTTTCAACTATTTTCTTTCTAAAATTTATTACAATCCATTGTTCCTTATCTAGCAGCAACGCTACTGATATTGTTTCGAATAGAGATGTAGTATATATATATATATATATATATATATATATATATATATATATATATATATATATATATATATATATATATATATATATATATAATATATATATATATATATATAATAATAAAATAATAATAATAATAATAATAATAATAATAATAATAATAATAATAATAATAATAATAATAATAATAATAATAATAATATATTTAAAACTAGCTTGACAAAAAGGCGTATTATTTACAAAACTTTTAATTAATATTTTAATTAAAAAAAAAAAAAAAAAAAAAAAAAAAATTTTTTTATTATTATTAATTATTTATTTATTTTATTAAAATTTAAAAAAAAAAAAAAAAAAAAAAAAAAAAAACTTCCAAAAAAAAAAAAAAAAAAATTAAAATTAAAATTTGAGAATTTTTTTTTTTTTTTTTTTTTTTTTTTTTTTTTTTTATTTATTTATTTTTTAATTAATTTTGCCAGTCAGAAAAAAACGTCAATTTAACTAATCATTATTATTATTATTATTATTATTATTATTATTATTATTATTATTATTATTATTATTATTATTATATATTATTATTATTATTTGTGAAATCGTGGTTATTATTATTATTATTATTATTATTATTATTATTATTATTATTATTATTATTATTATTATTATTATTATTATTATTATTATTATTATTATTAATTTTATTATATTATATTATTATTATTATTATTATTATTATTATTATTATTATTTTTATAATTAATATATTATGTGAAATCGTGGTTATTATTATTATTATTATATTATTATTATTATTATTATTATTATTATTATTATTATTATTATTATTATTACAATTATTATTATCATTATTATTATTGTTTATTATTATTATTATTATTATTATTATTATTATTATTATTATTATTATTATTATTATTATTATTATTTATTATAATTAATTCTAGGAATCTTTTTGGTGGCCTCTATTTTTCAATATATATATATATATATATATATATATATATATATATATATATATATATATATATATATATATATATATATATATATATATATATATATATATATATATATATATATATATATAATATATATATATATATATATATATATATATATATATATATATATATATATATATATATATATATATATATATATATATATATATATATATATATATATATATATATATATATATATATATATATATATATATATATATATATATATATATATATATATATATATATATATATATATATATATATATATATATATATATATATATATATATCATATATACATATATATATATATATATATATATATATATATATATATATATATATATATATATATATATATATATATATATATATATATATATATATATATATATATATAAATAACTTCCCAAATTATCATAATTCCTTACATTCACTATATGAATAAGACACTGCTATCTTAATATCAGGTTAAGATATAGACAAAATGAACTCTAAAATAAACAATGAATTAAAAAGCATCATAACATGGATGAAGACAAAAAGACTCTCTCTTAATTTCGTAAAACTCATTATCTCGTAATACAATGTCAAAAAAGGTCTGTTCATCTTAAAGTAATAGAAGCAACCTTTAATATAGAATAACGTTATTCAAAATTATTAGGTGTTATCTTCGATGATAAAACTTACTTTTCAAGAACACATTAATGGTCTTGTTAGAATGCTATTTTATGTAAATTATTACTAAAGATTAGATTCTCTATTTCAAAATATATTTTTAAAAACCCATCTTCACTTTTTCCATTGTCTATATCAATATGGGGTCGCGACAGTGAGTTCATGTTACAATCTCTGGGATATGTGTAGAAAAAGATACAGTAATTCGTAAATTATCGCGATTTCTTAATTACAATGAACATACAACCTCATCTTCAAAAACCTTTTTAAAAACCTTTTAAGAAGTATCGCGATCCCTTAATTACTATGAACATTAAACCTCCCCTTTCAAAAACCTTTTAAAAACCTTAATTAAAAATTATATAACAAAACATTTTGAAAAATATCAATTATTGTACTATTAAAGAGCAGGTATACCTTACCTTTTTGGTATTAGTTACAATTTATAGTGATAATGATGATGATGATGGTAGTGATTGTTCTTATTGCTATGACTATTTTTAACATTATTTTTATTTAATATCATTATTATTTTCTTTATTATTGTTTGAATTATTTTTATTGTTATTATTATTATTATTATTATTATTATTATTACTGTTGCTATTGTTATTATTATTAATTTTTTTATCATTATTTTTATCATTATTATTAGTATTATTATTATTATTATTTTTATTCTTATTATTATTTATTATTATTATGATTATTATTATTATATTTTAGTATTATTATTATAATTATCATTATTATTATTATTATTATTATTATAATTTATTAACATTATTATCATTATTATTATTATTATAATAATATTTATAATTTTATTAGATTTGATAAGATTTGATTTACATTTTGCTATCTATTATCGTTATTATTATTATACTTATTATTATTATTATTATTATTATTATTATTATTATATATTATTATAATTATTATTATCATTATTGTTATTATTATTATTATTGTTATTATCATTATTACTATCATTGTTATTATTATTACTATTATTATTATTATTATTATTATTATTCTTATAAGAGATTGTGGTAGAGATAGTAGTTGATATTATTCAAGTTGTATTAGTATTACTATAATTATTATCATTTATTATTATTATTATTATTTATTATTATTATTATTATTATTATTATTATTATTATTATTATTATTACAATATTTGTTATTATTATTATTATTATTATTATATATTATTATTATTATTATTATTATTATTATTTTTATTATTATTATTATTCATTATTTATTATTTAGGGCTGTTTATCATTATATTTACTATTTTTAGAAACTATTATTATAAGCTGTCTTCATTTTTACTATTATAGATAAAAAAATTTAGTAATTATATAATATTTCTTGTTGCTGTTATTATTATAATTTAAAAGATTAATAATATTAAGAATAATAATTATTAATATTATCATTTTTGCTGAGAGGTGAAATATATTAATACTGATGTTTTATTATTAATATAATGCAACTATTTTCAAAATTTTATTAATGAAAAAGGATATATATATATATATATATATATATATATATATATATATATATATATATATATATATATATATATATATATATATATATAATATATATATATATATATATATATATATATATATACGAGGATGGGCTGAAACGTAACGCCTTTTCTGCCGTAAAATCTCATACACTGCAGAAAAGGAAATGAAACAAAGATTGAAAGAAGGTCAAAGGTTTATTCAGTGATATTGTAATATTATTTTTTTGCATAATCTCCTCCAACATTAATACATTTCTGCAAACGTTGAACCCACTTCTCAAAACCTGTTGAAAAGAAGTCTTGATCTGTTTTCTGGAACCAGTCTGTCACCTCTTCCTTCACCTCATCATCTGAGTCAAATCTCACTCCCCCCGGAGACCCTCCTTCAATTTTGGAAGTAAATGAAATTTATTAGTGGCCTAATCAGTGCTGTTTTGTGGATGATCAATGTCCTCGAAGATCAAGCGTTGAAACTTCTGAATCGTCTGGACACAGCAATGTGGTCGATCATTGTCATGATGCAGGAGAAATCGGATCGGTTTGGTCTTATTCGACGGATGCGGCTCTTCAATTTCAGGAGACGTTTCACAATAACGATAGGAGTTTACGCTCTCAAACTTTTCGATACTTTAAATCTGCATTCATTGTTTGAACACACTTTTTTTGAAATTGCAAGATTGGAAGTAATTTCGAACTATTTAATTCGTCGATTTCTCAGAATAATGTCACCAACACGAATATGATTTTTGTCATTGGTCACTGTAATAGGGAGGCCACTTCTCGGAGCATCAAGAATCGACATTTCACCTTTATTGAAAGTAGTTGCTTTACGGATACATCGACAAACGTTTCTAACATCCATAGTGTACGTCGAGTACACATCTAGCAAAGGACGTTCAATTTTAGCCGAATTCTGTGAACATTCGGCATGAAAAAATTCAATCACTGGACGTTGTTTCAACAAAGTATCACTGTTAGCTTCCACTTTTCTATCACTGCACAAAAATGAAACAAATTAACTGTCCAGCTCGAGTATCTGAACATGTTGCTTAGCAACGCATCAACAAGCGTTATTTTTCAGTCCAACTTCTCATATATATATATATATAATATATATATATATATATATATATATATATATATATATATATATATAT
>SEYY01004616.1:70000-77500 GCA_009176605.1 Armadillidium nasatum
ATATATATATATATATATATAATATATATATATATATGTGTGTGTGTGTGTGTGTGTGTGTGTGTGTGTGATTAAAAATGAATAAACATTATTTTGGTATTTGACATTTCCCAATTGATCAGTAAACTACCTGATAAAAATATACTCCTTACTGAAAAATCCATCCACTTCGTACGAGAATAAAAGTTTTTCTGACGAAAACAACGTCTACTTTGCAGATTTATATGAAATTCATAAACAATTTTACAGAGTATGAACTGTATTGCAGCATCTTTCAAGAATTTAGAAGCAGAAGCCAATTTAAACAGTCATTTTCGAATTTTCGTTTAATAAAATTTTTACATCTTATGGGCATTGCCTTATTCTAGGGGGGAAACTTTTGTAGGTAGTTTCCACCTATTTAACCCGCAAGAGATATCGAAATCGAGCCTTCAAGCACGTGATTCCATCACTTTACTGTTATACAATTATATTTCAATTAAACTAATAAATTGTAACAAAAATTGGGCTCTCTGAACCAGGGTTCCCAACCATTTCTTGTTTGCGGACTCCTGAGCAATAACTTTACGCATGTGACACCCCATATACTCATATGTTGTATTCCTAAATAAAATACAATTTTTTCCTTAAGGATCCCATCTATACTTCTGTGATCCCTGGGTGTTCAAGGAGTTTCCTGGGGGTCCGGGGGTCCATGTAGTCCCTGGGGTTAATGTAGTCCATGTGGAACCCTATTGGGAAACACTGTTCTAGACTCTGTACTCAAGACGATCACCTAATTCTCTAATTCAACTCTATAACAAATGGAAAAGCGATTGTCGTTTGTAAAGTAAGTCACTAAAAACGGATACTTTTATAAAAGGATGCATGGGTTGAACAAATAGTGTGCGTTCTATTTAAAATTAAGAAGGAATTCTGTTTCACTTTGAAAAGTTCGAAGCTTTCAAGGGAAAATTTGTTTTACTTCATAACTGAAGTAGGGAATATCTCGAACATCTGGAAAGGATAAATTTTGCATAGGTGCGATCTCAAATATGAATCTTATTTGATAAAGTTGAACAGTATAGTAAATGCCTGTTGTCATCAAATATACTCAAAAGATATTGTCTTCTTACTGTCTACAATACTTCTAGCGCTGTCGATGGTAATATCTTCATTGGTCGAACACGCCTTTCCAAGTGATTTGTGAAAATATTAGAGAATATCTGATCTATCGATCTGGTATCTAACTCTAGAATCAAATCGGTGACCGGATATGAGAGGAGATCTACAAATATAGACTGGCGATATCCAGACTTTAGAATATAGACTTTAAGCCAAATATATTTATCTACAATAACGTTAACAGTTTTCTGAAGTTGAAAATTACGGAAAAAGAATTTGACATCGCTCTACTATTTGAGCAATATAATTATTTCTATTAGTACTTCCATAACAAAAAAATAATAATAATGATAATGATAATAAGAATAATAATATTAATATTAATAATAACTAATAGCAATAATAACAAGAAGAATAATATAATAATAGTAACTTATAGTAATAATAATTAATAACAATAATCATGATAATAATGATAATTAGATATTAATAATTCTCATCATGATAATGATGAGAATTAGATATTAATAATTCTTATCATGATAATGATGAGAATTATAATAATAATGATAATGGTAATAATAATAATAATAATAATAATAATAATAATAATAATAATAATAATAATTAGATAATAAATAATCATAATAATAATCATATTAATAATAATAATAACGATAATAATAATAATAATAATAATAATAATAATAATAATAATAATAATAATAATAATAATATAATAATAATAATAATAATAATAATAATAATAATAATAAATAATAATAATAATAATAATAATAATAATAATAATAATAATAATAATAATAAATAATAAAAAATTAATAAAAATTAAAGAAAAAAAAAAAAAAAAAAAAAAAAAAAGAAATTTAAAACTATTCGAGTTAATAATAATAATAATAATAATAATAATAATAATAATAATAATAATAATAATAATAATAATAATAATAATAATAATAATAATAATAATAATAATAATAATAATAAAAACACAAAGATTAAAATATAAAATAAACAAAGAAATAACAGAAAAAAAAAGAAATTTGATACCATCCGACTTAATATGTATCAAGAGTATTTTAAAACGGGGTTAAAGACTCCTCCGCGAACTACTTAATTTTCCCTATGGAGTTATGTATAAAAGTAATTGGCGATTTAATGAGATTTTTTTTGTAAATACAAGTTGTTTTTTTTTTAATTTATATTTTAGTTAGATAAAAAAAAGACTTGATTTAGTTATATATATATTTTTTTTTGTAGTTTTTATAATGTAAGTTTTAAATTCTTTGTGTAGACTTGTTTCTCAGTATACATGTGGAAGTGCAAAAAAAAAGGTCTAATGTGCTTTTTACATATTCGCGGTTTCAATTTCCGGAAGCTATAATTTTGGGAAGATTTATTTCCTTCTTCTTTAATTTAATATCCTTTGTAGATTTATTTATTTATTTATTTTTTCTTGCCATCAATGAGCAGAGTCGTAAATATATGTTTGAATTCAGTGCGCTGCAAAAATTGTCCTAACGAATCGTTGGGACAAGTGGCAAAAAATGTAACAGTAAAATTTTCAATAGAGAAAAGACATGTTAAGCATAAGAAAGTCACTTCACCGATTTATTTTCTAATAAGGAAATAACTGAGAAAAAAATTTTGTTGTGACATTTTTACCGCTTGTCCCAACGATTCGTTAGGACAATTTTTGCAGTGTGGTGAATATCAATTCCACAATCTTTACCATTACACTTTGAATGGATATTGAACAGTTTGAGGAGAGAAATATTCAAGGATGTTTCTTCCTAGATTATAATATAATAATAATAATAATAATAATAATAATAATAATAATAATAATAATAATAATAATAATAATAATAATAATAATAATAATAATAATAATAATAATAATAATAATAATAATAATAATAATAATTATTATTATTATTATTATTATTATTTTTATTATTATTATTATAATTATTATTATTATTATTATTATTATTATTATTATTATTATTATTATTATTATTATTATTATTATTATTATTATTATTATAGAGTAACTCACTCCATAGTTAAGCCACTGGCCTTCAATCTACATCAATATTATGCTCAGTTCTTACATCCTCATCTTCATCCACACCTTTATCATATAAAGCAAAACATCTAACATCTTCATCCACATCAAGTTAACATCCTTATTTTACATTGTATACAAATTAAATAAAAATCGATTATCGTACATATGAATAAAATCAACTACACATCAACGTATAGAAATTAACATCAACAACTTAACATCCAACATCTTCACCCACATAAAATTAAAATCCACATCTTAAACATCGTGTACAGATTTAAGTAACCTCGAAATGGTATACATGCATAATATCTACATTAAAGAAAGTATAGAATATTCATCGATCATACATCATTAAATTCTATCTACACATGATGTTAACGTTGCAAGCACGAAGCTCTGTGGAACTTGGAACTCGGAACTAAGATTTGTGATTAGAGATCTTATTCTTCGTGTTCCGGAATCTGAATGAAGAATTAGAGGATCCGACGAGGGATTTTGTTTTAGGGTTCTTCTAATAGAAATTATATATATATATATATATATATATATATATATATATATATATATATATATATATATTATATATATATATATATATATATATATATATATATATATATATATAATTATGGTTCAAGAGGCTGGGAAACCTCTTAACCAGTATTTCTCCCTTCCCATGTACGGTTGCAGGAATATGAATAATTTCTGCAGCCGACACCACCCTGCTTCATGCGGGATATGGTGCTGAGGATAAAATATATATATATATATATATATATATATATATATATATATATATATATATATATATATATATATATATATATATATATATATATATATATATATATATATATATATATATATATATATATATATATATATATATATATATATATATATATATATATATATATATATATATATATATAATATATATATATGTGTTCATGTATAATAAGTTAATAGAGCTCTCCATCCCAAACTCATTGGAAAATAAAAATGTTATTAAATAGATAAAACATTCAATTAATTCAATTAATTCAATTTGAATTACTAATGGAAAAAAGAATATCAAATCCCCAATTGTATTGTCAAATACAAATACATGTATGAATTTCTATACTTTTGTAATGCGTGTATCAATTTACGTATATATATATATATATATATATATATATATATATATATATATATATATATATATATATATATATATATATATATATATATATATATATATATATATATATATATATATAATTAATATATATATATTTATATTATAACTGCATTTCTTTTTATTTTGTATTATTTTTTATTTAATTATTTATCTATTTCTTTGTAACTGCATTTCCTGATTTATTAATTTTTTATTATCTATTTACTATTAATTATTTATTATATATATATAATTATATATATATATATATATATATATATATAATATATATATATATATATATATATATATATATATATATATATATATATATATATATATATATATATCTATCAAAAATAGTTATTTATTTATTTATTTATTTATAATTTATTTAATTTTTTATTCATTTTTATTTATCAATTTATTTATTTTATTCGAGCATTTATTTTTTACTCTGTTTTATTGCATTTATTTTTTTTATTAATGGATTTATATATTAGAATCCTAATACGTCTTAAGCCTGTACAAGTGCTGCATCAGGTTTATAATTTAAGACTTTAGAATACTAATGGATAATGCGGATCCGGATGCGGACAAGAAAGCTAATATATATATATATATATATATATATATATATATATATATATATATATATATATATATATATATATATATATATATATATATATATATGCTTCAAATCCATCAATAAATAGTTTTCGAATAAACAATAAAAAATTATCATCAATTTTTCTATAGGAAAACTCATGTCAGTGGCTCAGGAGAGAGACAGACAGACAGACAATGAAAGTGACAAAATAAGTGAAATAGAAAACAAAGAGTAAAGAGGTGACAGAGTGAGAGACAGACAGAGAAAGAGAGAGAGAGAGAGAGTGAGGGAGAGAGAGTAGAGAGAGAGTGAGAGAGTGAGAGAGAGAGATAGAGAGAGAGAAAGACAGAGAGAGCGTAAGGGACTGGAACATTGAGAAAGAGAGATCTTTAATTGGAATGTTGAGTTGAAAAGGTGAGGGTAAATCAAAAAAGAAACAAAGACAAGATTAAGAAAGAGAACGAGAACAAGAACGAGAGTAGGAAGAACAAAAACACAAACAAGAGCAAGATCAATAAGAAAAACAAGAACAACAAGAAGAGGAAGAACAAGAACAAGAACAAGAGCAAGAAAAGGAAGAACATAAGCTAAAACAACATGAACAAGAAAAAGATTAAGAGGAAGAACAAGAACAAAATGAACAACATAACAACAATAACAAGAAAAAGAGCAAGAAGAGGAAGAACTTGTACAAGAACAAGAAGATCAAAATGAAGAGGAAGGACAAGAACAAGAAGAAAATGTACAAAAAGAACAAGAACAAGAATGCAAACGAAGAAGAGTAAGAACATGAACAAGAACAACAAGAACAAGAAAAGGAAGAGGAAGGACAAGAATAAGAACAAAAGGAACATCAAGAATAAGAACAAGAATGTGAAAGAAGAAGAGTAATAATAATAAAGGACAAAATGAACAATAAGAACAACAAGAACAATAGGAACAAGAATAAGAAGAGGAAGAACAAGAACAAGAACAAAATGAACAACAAGAACAAATGTAGAATAATAATAATAATAATAATAATAATAATAATAATAATAATAATAATAATAATAATAATAATAATAATAATAATAATAATAATAATAATAATAATAATAATAATAATAATAATAATAATAATAATAATAATGAAAAAATAATAATAATAATAATAATAATAATAATAATAATAATAATAAAATAATAATAATGATAATAATAATATAATAATAATAATAATAATAATAATAATAATAATCCATCTCTAAAGAAGTAAAAAAATATTTCCCAGAAACGAGTAACTTAGAAAACGAAATCGAGAAAATCTAAAGCGTATAAAAATGGTATACACGAACGCACATTTGGAGAAAAAAATAAAACAAAAATTAAGAGGAGAAAGAGGTTATAGAAGAGAATTGAAAGAAAGAAAGATATATAGAGCGTACAACTGATGCCAAAATTTCTTCAATGCTGGCACTGGAGGCACTGGCTCCTTTCCAACTCATTCAGATGTCAAATTTATTCTTCCTTAAGACATTCCAATAATTTATACATTTAGTTTGTTTTTATATGAGAAAAAGATGCCGCCAGACGAGACGTTAGCCTTAATTAATAGTCATGAGGGGTTATTAAGGTACTAACTTTTGTTATTTCGTAAATAAATGTTGTTCTTCTCATTTCTCTTGGGCGTTGCTGGTGTTTTTTTTTTCTTCTTTCTTTTTCTTGTCGTCTTTGCAAGGGTGTTGCCGTTGCTGATGTATTTTTTGGGGGGTTTGTTGTCAACGTTGAATATATTGTTCTTTGGTGATGTTCTATCAGCTTTTATTATCATGGATGTTGCTGGGTTTCTTTTCATTCATTGTTTTAGATTTCTTTTCTCTTCATATTTTTCATTTTGGAAGAGTACTTTTAAGCTACGGTTACAATGCATGAGTTTGTGGACTAACTTTTCGTGTAACGAATTTCTGTTTGTTTTCAATTGGTTTTTTTTTTTGAATAGTAAAACTTACGTCTTGGTATATTCTCCATAAAATTGAAGAAAAGATTAAATTTTCTTGAATAAGAAAAATTTACAAAAAAAAAAAAAAAATTATTCAGTCATGTGAATTTTGGTACTCAGAAGCCTTGATGCAAATGTTTAACCCAAATGAATCCTAATATACACCAATAAAAAAAAAATTTGATCAATTTATAAAGATACAAATTAGAAAATAAATAAAATATTAAACCAAAATTTCAATAAACTTCACCTACCAGAATTTTACTGTACTCAGTTGAAGTAACTTTTTCTAAATATTTTCGACATATCACAGGCAGGTCCTATTCAAAAAATGGCCCTTACAACAAAAAAAAATAATGATGATACAATGATGATAATAATAATAATAATATAAAATAATAATAATAATAATAAAAAAAACAATAAATAAAAATTTTTATTAATTTTTTTAAATTTAATAATAATAATAAATAATAATTATATAACAATAAATAATAAATAATAAAAATAATAAATAATAAATAATAATAATAATAAATAAT
>SEYY01004616.1:80000-86707 GCA_009176605.1 Armadillidium nasatum
TCCAAAGAAACGCTTGGATTCAGTTTGATTTTTAAGTGAGTTACTCCATGGATCCAACAACCACCTAGGAATATACAATTTAGAGATTTTATACTGACTCATACTGACAGTCAAAAACTTGAGGTCAATGATAACAAGTACACCTATTGATTTCGAGTTATTGCAGAACATCCAGTTACACTATCTCAGTATTTCAGTAGAGATTTTATGAGATCTCATAAGATTCACAAAAGACTGAATTTAATCTATTACTATACCCACACCTCCGCATGCAGAACAGTCATCAACTACAAGTAGTTTTGCCCAAAGATGTAGTCATATGGCCAACCATTTCGATGAGTTGAATTTCAAGATAAGCGTTGATTCAGAGTTTCTCATATGAAATCCTATGAAATCAAGATATACGATAAACTAAGAATCTTTGTTATTTCATCTTCTTTCGTCTTCACAACTCAATTTTCTCAATATGGGGATTTCCAATATTTAGACTGGGCTACAGAAGGTTTCCGTGCGAGTTTCGGAGCATATATTTTTCTCCAGTAACTATTCACAAGCGAACATAACAGTCTTACCTTCTTATATATATTTAGTTCATATTTTATCTAGGTACTTGTATTTATCACATATAGTGCCGTCATCTATATATATTATTTGACTCATTATTTGTACTTAGGTAGTATTATGGCACGTATATAGTGACTATATATATTACCTGTGGCCTAATACGATTATATGGGTTAAGTTATTATTTGTGAGTCTAGCTGATATTATTGATATATCCTAGTACTTATTCTCTGCCGTCGCGCTGTGTTTGTTCGTTTGATGCTAATGTATTTTAGCTAATATAATTCTTATCGTATGCCATAGCATTCTAATCCCTCTCACCCTTAACTCTCATAATTTATGTCATTATCGTACCAGGTGTTTGTCACTCTTTTGTAGGGATTGAAGTGGTGGGGCTTCGATGGTCTGGCAGTCTGATAGCCACATCTGCAACGATTCTCAAAACTAATGTTTTCACAAAGAAGTGGTTACCGCTTTCAGCTTTTCTCGGGAACAATAATAATAATGTTTGTATTCTTATTGTTAAATCTTCAGATCTTTAAATATTGAGCTGAGATATTTATTAGTTCATATCTTTTAAGAATAATTAAATAGAAAGATAAAAATACATTGAATTCTTGGATCATTTTTAATTTTTTTTTTTTTTTTTTCCATTTTTGTTTTAATATTATCCTTTCTCATCTATAAAAAATACCAAATATTGTACCAAATCGAGATTTTTCTTCTTTATTATAATATAATGAATCAAATTTCTATTGCTATATATATATACTTTTTTTTTTCCCCTTTAATTATTTTCTTAATGATCTCAATTGTAATGTTGTCTTATCCATATTTATTTGGATTCTTCGTCCATAGATTTGGATTTCTAATTTGTATCTGCTATTCTTTTGTCATTGATGATACTCTCATCAAATTATTCATTTCTTTCTATACATTATATATATTTATTCTTACTATTTTTATTATTATTATTGTTTACTTATTTTTATTACTACATATCCATTGTATTACCTTTATTAGTTGTTATACATTATTATTTAGTTCTTTAGTTCTTTAGCCTTACCTCTATTTATATCACTTATTCTTTTTAATTGTACTAGATTAGTTCCTATATTTAGTTTACTATAATTTAGTATAGTTCTTATTGATTACATTATATATGAAACCACATATATACTCCGGTCAGTATGAAATATATTTTATAATTTCATGCAAGCTAATTATATACGTACTATTGTCTCCCACTATCAGGTGAGCTCGGTTGGTGTGTCTTTCGAGTATTTTGTCTACATCTTGGCGTTTGTGTTCTCATCGAGCTCTTTTTCTGCTATAATTTTTCCGGGTTCTCTTCTATTTTTTTGCCTTCTTTGTTGTTACGCTTGCTGTGTGCTGTGTGGCTAGCTGCGCTTGACTTACCCATTCGTAAAGGTCACAGGTTTCCGATACGGTCTCGGACATTACTTAGTCAGTCACTTATGAGATTCTTATTATATTTAGGTCTCATTATTATTCTTCTTAGTAGTAGTTCTTGGTCTTTATCACTACTATTTCATTTTATGAGTCTTATTATCTTGTTTATTGTAATACATCATAAGTTAATATCTTTACCCTCACTCTATTTCTTATGCTCTTTTTTATATATCTTGTTTAATTGTTAGTTATATGATTATTAATGTTTTTTCATTTATTGTTCTTTAGTTCTTTCCTCACTCCTACTCACTAATTCATTATAACTTTTTCTTGCGAGCAATATCACATATTAGGAAAATATGAAAAATGCCAGTATAGTTGTTATTTGCATCTATGTTCTTACAATGAACGATTTTACAGCGTGCAGTCAGGAACATTTTAAATTGAATTGTCTTCGTTTTTTAGAAAAGCATTTTTTTTATTCGCCCCTGTGCATTGCAATATTAAATCTGAGTACAGGATGTCTTTAGAGGGGTAATACTTACTTGTTCTTGTATTATTATTATATGATTTATATACTATACTACTTATATTTACCATTATGATTGTTTATTATTAACTTACTTGTTACTATATATATATTATATCTTATTGATATATTATCTATTATGGTACTCTAGAAGCATAGATTAGTATAGGCCAGAATGATAGCCGTGTCTACATACAAGCAATTCGTGTAGGACGATCTTGGAAAGGATAATCAGATGTGAGAAGGGTCACAAATGCTAGTAAGGGTGAATTCAGTTTCGGAACATCAAAACTGCGTTGCGCAGATCCTATCGAGCTTTTTCTCGATTCATGCTGCATTCCTCTGGGAGACAGTGTAAAAATTCCATCGAATGCCGAAGAGCAGACGACCAAGAGTAAGAAAGAAGGTTTCTACTAGTAGTTATACTTTCTCTTTTATACGAAAACCTATTACTGGCGTCTCGAATCAGAGTAGATAGATTAGTAATAATTTTTGTAGTATGTTTTTTTGGCAAATCTATAAATGAATTATAGATATGACTATTCGCAAGTACCACTCAGAAAGAACGGCAGGTTAAAAAAGTGGACTCAAAGTTATCAAACAAACCAGGCTGTAATGCAGCCACTACACTTATTAAGGAAGTTACTGAAAGTAGAAAGACTCACTGTACACGCTAGTAGTAATACATCTAATGTACTCCCCAAGAGGTTAAGGGGCTCATAGCATCCTCATCGTCTATGTGCTTTACGTCTTTGTCGTCCATAACTACCAGTGAGGGATATCTCACACGATAGGACCTTAACCTCCTTCTCTTTGTGAGCTACTCACTGCACCTTCAGGCAGGTATCCTAAACATGGACCATCCTTTCTCCAACATATAATCCCTCTCTAAATACTACATTCGGGTCTCTCCATTCAATTTGATGCTCAGGTTTTGGTGAGCTGGGTTGAAGTGAAAGGACTGCGTTACTGCATGCTTCCTGCTCAATTCCGTCTTAAGGTGTGAATTATGGGAGCAAAAGTTTGAGTGCAATAATCGTTCGTGTACCTCTTTGTTTTCGTTTTAGTAGTAAAAGCTAAATTCAAAGAGCTTCAAGTATGGTTTGGCAGTTGAGTGGACAATAAACCGCAGAGTGCATGGAAATAGGAGGTCATGCGCTTGTCACAATTAGGTTCAGAGTGCTCTAATCATTTACTCAATTATTCTTGCGATCGGACGACAGAGTTTTCTCGGTGTGCAAGATGGATTGAAGATTTTCTCTGCGGTTATGGGGATATTATAACTGAAGTGTTATCACTTTGGTTATTTTATTGGGCAGTTGCAGTTCTTGGGAACTCACATTTATGTTAGGCCGATTCGGGTATTGATGTATCATATACACTTAGATCGGGTATACAATTCATATTTATACTTCATTAGAGAGACTGAAATAATATTAATATGATATAACTCCAAACAGGGTTTATATTATAAAGCCAAGAATTGTTATATAGTTTTAAGTATTTGAGTTAAGAATAAGATTGTGGAACGTATAGACGCCCTCTTCTCATGTTGTGCCCCGGACGAATGAGCAGCAGGTCAATACCGTCTGTTCTTATAATGCCTCACTTCTGTTACTCAATCATTTATCACGAAACGATCGCCTCTCATCCCAAAAGAGATCAATCATAATTAAACTCCCCATGAGTAAATCAAGAAACAGTAAAACAGTACACGTGTCAGACACGCCATTTTAGTCACTGCGAAAACGTAATAGTTAGGCCAGAGAAAGAATTCCTCTTAACCTCAGAAAGGTGGGTAGTAATCGTTCTCTGCTCCGCAATTTATTGATACACGTAGAAGAAATGAAATCTGAGACAGAAGAGATCAAGAGAGTGAACAGAAAATAGATGAGATTCGGGATCATGAATCACCTTGAGAGTTATCGAGAAATGAGAAGAGACTTCTTACTCAAGTTAATTAAATTAATGGAAAGCATTAATAAAAAGATTTTTAAAAAGAAAAAGTTAAATACATAATGTAACGGATTACGATATGTGGATAGCGGTATGTTGGAATTAGATACCTGTAATATTTAGACCTCAGTATATTAATTGATTTTGCATATTCAATTATTACTACATATAATTGACTGAGTGAAAAACGTTGAAATCTAACTCTAGATTATATTTATCAGATATAAATAGAGAAGATAGAAATTGAATGTGCTTATAATTTTATAGATGTTATTAAAATATATAAATCTATGATAAGGAATTTTTATAGTCAATTTGGAATTTAGGATGCTAAATTAATGATAAGAAATATAAATTAGTATTAACAGTAAATTTAGCAAGTAGTAGCTTTAAGTATTATTAAATGTAGAGAATTCAAAGAAAGACTCCAAACTTAATAAAAGTAAGTATAGAGACGTAGAATCAAAATAACGTCCGTTGAAATTAGCACAATAAATCAGGACAAGTCGAGACAACGTTACATTAAGTCAGCTAGTAGAGATATATGAAGGATAATCTAAGACTCAAGGAAAGAATGAATGCATAGCATAAGAAAAGAAGCATTAAAGAGTCGCTCCACGATATAGCTACAGCACACTCAAACCACTGAGTTTCAGTTAAGAACAAAGAGGTCTAGAAAAGAGAGATGGTGTTCGACTAAGTAAAAAGTAGACAAAACATCACGAATGCTACAGAAATTAATGAAAAAAGAATACCATGCACCTGAGCAAGGCTGCAACATAGTCCTGGCGGCACCATCCCCATCACTGGAGGCTGTCAACTTCCAAGTGATGACGGGATCAGAGGTGAGTGAGGGGCATTGCTGGTATACCACCCTTCCAATCATCTCCGATGCAAATTTATGTTTCGCTATTTTTATTTTGTTTTGAAAGGTACTGTACGAGTAAATTTGTAAATTTAAATTAATTTAATTTAATTTAAGCTTCAAAATTTGTGGGAGCATATATGAAGAAGGATAAAGGTAGTGGGAGCATAGACACTCCAACACTCCAATTTAGGTCGAAGGTACACTACAGACCTTCTGAGAAGTTGAAACGCTAAAAGGAACGAATAAGAGGTCAACTGATTGATACGCAATGGTCTAGCCCATCCTATCACCCTGCTGGTTATGCCCTGGAGGGGGTTTTACATGCTTCGGACGGCGTATTTCCTTATCTATATATATATATATATTATATATATATATATACTATATATATTATTATATATAATATATATATTATATATTATATTATATATATATATATATATTATATATATATATATATATAATATATATATATATATATATATACTATATATATATATATATATATATATATTATTTCCGTTTCCTCTGGATTTTTATTCACTTTTATTTTAACTCTTCCTCACGACTTCCGTTCTCTTTCATAAATTTTTCAAAATGAACGGAAGCCTTTTCTCCTGAAATGCGCGAGAGTAAAACACATACATATTTTCCAGCTTTACACATACGTAAATACATCTGTATGCATAGAGATATACACAAATACAGGCAACAAAGGATAAGCTCATTCCAACTGTCGAAATTTTAAGTATAACTTACATACATAAACACAAACACATACAGGTACGCATACATATACTCCTACCAGACAAATACAAAACTCTACATATACAAATACACACACAGGTACTACATATAAATATACCTTCGCCTCTCAAATGAACAACTATACAATTCTTACATACAGACACACATACATGCCTCCACTACACAGATAAACAACTCTACACATACTTGCACACAGGAACATATACACATACCTACACCAGACAAATGCAGAACTCTACACATATACACGCACAGACACACATACACACGCACATTCCTCCACCACACAAATAAACAAATCTACATAACTCACACAAGCATCCAGATAAATACCATCACCACAAAAATAAACATCAATCCTCAAAATTCAATATAAAGGCACACATACGGGCACACATGACTCCCCCTCAAACACACAAACATACCTACACTCCCCCTCATCCTCACACGGGTTCATGATCTTATATAGTTGAGTTATTCTGCCATTTATCTAAGATACATTTTGCCATGACAACGTTGAATCATAATTCAGTTGAATTTCTCCAACTTTCAAATTATTGTTCCTATAAATATATTTTTATAATATACTAATATCCTTTTGTAGCATAT
>SEYY01004617.1:0-2500 GCA_009176605.1 Armadillidium nasatum
TTTCTTTCCCTTTGATTGGCTTTGGTTGCTTTAGGAAGTAGTTAACTAAGTTTTTGGCATAGTTAAATTTTTGCAAATCTCGTTGCATTTCCATGAAATTATTCTTGAGGAGGAAGAGGTTAGGCAATAGGACTCTCACGTACGCATCCTTCTCATCCTGCAACAAATCTATTATAACAGCAATAGGCGTCATTATTTCGATGTACTCAGCAATTACCTCTTTATCAGTTTTATTAAAAATTGGAAGACAAGGCTTTTGTTTCATACAAATGTTGTTGATTTGTGTCATGCTATCATCAAGGTTCTCAAGCAGGTCTTTCATAGAATCACATAGAGAGTTCCAGCCAGGAATACTTGGTGTTTTAAGCTTTGTTCTCAACTCCTTCTTGATTCTCGCAGCAGTTGTAGTTTTCCTATTTTGGGCATCCCACAATGCCTGTGCTTTGGCAAGTGTCTTATTAAATGGATCCTTGGCACCAGAGGACCAGCGAAGAACTTTCGAAACATCCCTAGTAGCCAGATGTTTAATGTGTGGGAAATGCAACGGCGATTTTTGCAAAGGGCATTGTGCTCTTCAAGCAGATATCTAGATAGTGTAAATTTGCGCTTTTGCGCTCTTAAAAAAGTTAAGCGCAAATGCAAAAGCGCACATTTTCAATAATTTCGCGCAAATGCAAAAGCGCAAATTTTTTACCTAAAGCTCAATTTGCGCATATGCCCACCTCTGATATATATATATATATATATATTATATATATATATATATATATATATATATATATATATATATATATATATATATATATATTTATTTTTTTTTTTTTTTTTGTATCCAACGGCAGCGTTCCATTTATTAATTAGGCTTTGTATCATATGGCAAACTTCGGTCGTTCAGGTTATGATAAGTCGAACTAAGTACGCTAAAAAACTAAATTAAAATAAAATAATTACCTTTCCAAGTTTAGGCCCATACGAGAAATTTGAATACGAAGCTATTAACAATTGTAAGCGATCAATTATAAATATATTAAAGATTATTTTGGTGAAGTTCAGAAATATATATATATATATATATATATATATATATATATATATATATATATATATATATATATATATATATATATATATATATATATATATATATATATATATATATATATATATATATATATATATATATATCCAAAAGCCCATTGCACAGGCAGAACCTAACCCTTTTGATTTTTCCTTTGCTGAAATATGTTTCATCTACCTCTACAATCACATTTTCACATCCAATTGGTTGGCAGTCATTTTAACACTGTAAATATATATATATATATATATATATATATATTATATATATATATATATATATATATATATATATATATATATATATATATATATATATATATATATATATATATATATATATATATATATATTAGTGCCTATGCTCCAACCTTCCTCCTTCTTCACATGTGTCCTACAATATTTACAAACGCTTACACTTACATTACCTATTAAATTAATCAAAAATGGCAAAACTTAAATCTGCCTCGGAGAATCCTAGAGGGGCGGATTCCAAACATAGCCCCTCATCTACTCCTTCCCCATCACCACTTGGGAGTTGGTGGCCTCCGGTGATGGGGTTGGCGCCACCAAGACCTCTATGCCGGCTTGCCCTGGTGCACGGTCTTCGTTTTTCATTAATTTCTGCAACATTCGCGGTCTTTTTTCTAATCTCCACTTTGTCGAACACCACCTCTCTTCTTCTAGACCTCATCTCTTGTTCTTAACTGAAACTCAGGTGTCTGAGTGCTCTGACAGTAAACCCTACTCTGTTTCCTCCTACTGTCTCTATCCTCAATTTTCAGCCAAAGGCGGATGTTGCGCATATGTGCGCAACGATGTTGTCTGTTCTCGTGTCTCTAATTTGGAGTCTTCCGAATTCTCAACTTTATGGCTCAAACTTTCTTGCAATTCTACCTACTAAATTTATTTGTTCTGTCTACTTATCCCATAACTCTACAGACTATCCAAAATTCTTCGACTATCTTAACTCCAAAATAGAGCACATTCTTTCTTCTTCTCCTTTCTCTGAAATCATCATTTTAGGTGATTTCAATGTTCACCACCACCAATGGCTTTCATCTAGTTCTCAAGATCCAGCTGGTGAACTCGCCTTCCAATTTTCTATCCAGAACAACCTTGAGCAGTTGGTGCAACTCCCTACCCGTATCCCTGACCGTCTTGGTGATGAACCCAACATTCTAGACCTTTTTCTAACTTCTAATCCTTCTCCTTATACTGTTAAACTCTTTCCTCCTCTGGGTTCATCCGATCATCTTCTTATCTCCGTATCTTGTCCTGTCTCTTCAAGTCTTCCGCAAGGACGGCCCCCGCCATCGGCGAGGAGACGTTTCTGGCATTTCGGTGCCACTAACTGGTCTGACTTGCGGTCGTACTTTTCTGATTTTCCATGGAATGATTACTGTTTCCGTGGGAGGGGTCC
>SEYY01004617.1:7500-17500 GCA_009176605.1 Armadillidium nasatum
CAGAAACTAATCATTGACAATGTAGAACACGGGACGGGGCCTTTGCATGGAAGTTACAAAAAAGTCCTTTTTAAATTTGTAGTATTTGGCCTTAGAGAGCTTAGTCTTCAAGTGAACTCTGTTGTTAATGGGTTCGAATCCTGGAGTGCGGAAAATTTTTCTCTGTCTTATATTGCTAATTTAGTCGCAGTAGTTACTGTGCCCATGTTGGCGTTGCTTGACTTTGATTGGTTGTTCCTGCAACACAGGAGAACCCAGCAGAATGCCATAGTAGCCCCAGTAAAGGTTCCAAGCACCTTCCTATGGATATATATATATATATATATATATATATATATATATATATATATATATATATATATATATATATATATATATATATATATATATATATATATATATATATTATATATTTAATATATATTTTTTAATTTTTTTTTTTTTTTTTTAATCCTTTTACATTTATATGATTAATCAAAATAATAGTTGCTGAAATTCTAATCTAAAATAATTTGAAGGTTAATTAATAAGATATGAGAAAATCACTGTTACTTTCAGAACATCCATAAGTAAACGCACTCTTGTGCCCGAACGCGCGCGCGCACACACACACACACACACACATATATATATATATATATATATATATATATATATATATATATATATATATATATATATATATATATATATATATATATATAATATATATATATATATATATAATATATAAAAATATTAATTAACGCATGTAATACAAGTATGAGAGTTAGAGTAATTTGAATTTGCATTTAATACAAATGATTCATGTAAGAGAGAGAGAGAGAGAGAGAGAGAGAGAGAGAGAGAGAGAGAGAGAGAGAGAGAGAGAGAGAGAGAGAGAGAGAGAGAGAGAGAGAGAGAGAGAGAGAGAGAGAGAGAGAGAGAGAGAGAGAGAGAGCATATCAATGATCTTTAACTGACTCTTACTTTGTCTTTCCTTTATCAATTTCCTTTTTCACAATCCTTTATGCCAATTCCTAACCAGAGCTAATAATGATAACATTAAGTAATAAAAAACAATTATAAAGCTGTCCTTTCCGCATAGTGAACCAAATAGAGGTCATGTGAGGGACAAGTCTTCTATTATTGTTATTTTTGTAGTTAAGAAAACGCATAAGGATAAGCATTGACAAATTACCGCAAATTATATACAATATCAACGATAGCGTGCCATTAACTTTTATGCTTCCCTCCGTTTCCAACGAGAATTTTACTTTTTTTTCACTTATTTTTTAAAAAAATTTATTTTATTATGTCCATACCATATATATATATATATATATATATATATATATATTATATATATATATATATATATATATATATATATATATATATATATATATATATATATATATATGTGTGTGTGTGTGTGTGTGTGTGTGTGTGTGTAAGGGATACGTATAATCACTTTGGCCCTCATTTAAATTTAGAACACTTACCATTCTTCACAGAATTAATTTGTAGCGTATTTGAAAAGTGCATTATCATCTTGATATATGGCAGTGTTTGACAACTATATGTTGGTTATAGTAAGAACTTCATCGTTGAGGATGTCGATGTATTCATTTACAGTCATCCGGCTATTGATGATCAGCTGAACATCGTGATATGGGCAGCCTAAATCATAACGGAACCGCCCCCATGTTTGATTGTCAGAAGGAGGAACCTAGAAATAGGATTCTTCTAAAATTTTCAAAGCATAATTCCGAATGTTTTTGTAGAACAGTGCAAACGATTATTTATCAGGCCATACCACATGAACTCTTCCAATCATCCACTGTCTATGTTTTATGATAGTGGAGCCACTTGCTTAGCAGCTTGTCGCTGACTTCTGTACTAAAAGATTCCAAAATTGTGGCCTTTCCATGAATGTTAAATTTGTGTAGTTTTTGACGTACTGAACTTGTCGAAAGAGTATTTCTTAGTTAGGCGTTGAGGAGCTCTGCTGTTACCTTACAGGTGTAGCTTTATGTTATTTGGCCAAATTTTTTTTAATGCTCGACGGTCCATCTGTGTCAACTCTAGTTTTCGCCCGCTATTACTCTACGCCGATGAATTTTTACCATGTTTTGTGTAACCTGTCATCACCGTCGATACATTTGCTCGTGTTATGTTAAGCAGTGTTCAAAATAATTTGAAGGTTAATTTATAAGATATGAGAAAATCACTGTCACTTATTTATGAATGATGTTAAAGCAAAATATTTTAAAAGGTTTCTAAATTTCTCCAATATTCTTTGTAAATTTACTTTACTGTAAACGTTAATTAAAATTACAAGCGAGCATCAACGATTTACTCTCTTTCAAAGTCTGACAGGTCACACATTTCACCATAAGCCTCTTTTAACCGTGGAACAAGAAAGTAGGTAAAACATTAAAAAATTGCGTATAGAAAACGTGACACGTAAACTGCGCATTAAATACGCATCTCACAGTACACACCTACGAAGTGCTGCCAACATGAAGAATGTGTAATATTTAGCAAGATGCTAATATCTTTTTGTCCATCCCTATATATATATATATATATATATATATATATATATATATATATATATATATATATATATATATATAATATATATATATATATATATATATATATATAATCACCTCTGGTGGGTAAAGGCTAGAGACCTACTAAAATTTAATCCAGAAAATCGGAAAGCTGCTCAAATTAAAGGACGACATGTCCCGATACACGGCGGTTGAAGATATATCAGTAATAGGAAGTTGGAAAAATAAATGAAGGGAGTGTGTTCCAGATTTACCAGTACAGTATATGTAAGACTGAGTATAGCGGTTAAATCTGGGATCAGAGAGTTGAACAGACAAAGGGTGAGACGAGCCCTTATCAATGGAGGAGGTATAAAACGTGAAAGTTCAGAAGAGCAGTATCTATTGTAATAGTTATAGTATAGAGAGAGTGAGGCAACAATTCAACGGACAGAAAGAGACTGAAGAGAATTAGTGAGAGAAAGAGTTGATAAGACGAAAACTTCTAGACTCCAACTTTTCAAGGAAAGCTCTATGATTGGAACTATCCCAGATATGCGAGGCGTACTCTATAGAGGGACGAACAACACCCCTATACAGAACAAGCAACTGGGGTGGAGTGTAGAAATTCTAAAGTCGCATCAGAATACCTAATCTCTTAGAAGCCTGTTTAGAAAGAGAAGTAATGTAATCTTTCCAAGAAAGATTACGAGAAATAGAAAAAACAAGTATATTAAGAAGAGATAAGGTTTGAGTTGTCTAGTTTTGAAGAAGATATCATAGTTGCGTGGAGTGTTGTGTCGAGTAGAGAGGAACTGAGTTTTGGTGGCATTGAAAACTATCATATTTTCTCTGCTCCTATCATAAGATCATAAGGCCACCTTCCTTGCGTCTATTAACTGCTGTTGGGAGGGGCGCCTTCCAGACTGAAAAGAGTCATGAAGGGTGAAGTCATCGGCATAGAAGTGGATAGGAGATGAAGTAACAGAGAGAAGGTCATTAATGAAAAGTAGAAAAAATATTGGGGATAGGACAGATCCTTGAGGAACACCACTATTAATAGATTTAAAGGATGAACGGTGGCTGTCTGCAATAGCTGCTATAGAACGACCAGAAAGGAAATCAGAGAAGGCCACAGAGAGAAGGATAAATTCAGAAAGAAGTAAGTTTAGATATCAAAGCTTTGTGCCAAGCTATATTGAAATCTTTCGATATGTCCAGCGAGACATCGAAAGATTCACCGAATTCACCGATATATATATATATATTATATATATATATATATATATATATATATATATATATATATATATATATATATATATATATATATATATATATATATATATATATATTATATATATATATATATATATATATATATATATATATATATATATATATATATATATATATATATATATATATATATATATATATATATATATATATATATATATATATATATATATATATATATATATATGAGATAATTTGTCGTACTGAAAAATCAATGCTTCGAAAACCTTATTTATGAATGATGTTAAAGTAAAATATTTTAAAAGGTTTCTCAATTTCTCCAATATTCTTTGTAAATTTACTTTACTATAAAAGTTAATTCCATGAAGCCGACATTCTCTTACAGGAGAAGTGTTCATTATCCATTAGAAATGTGCTGCGGAAAATGAAAGTTTAACCAAATTTCCATTAACTTTTGATTTTGATCCCTTCAAAGATCAGAAGCGAAGGAATAGGTTTAAAAGTATGAATCCATTGCATGAATTGCCAAAGACTCATTAATAAACGATAGCGAAGCACAAATGTTGATAAATTAAAAGTGATTTTAACAACTTTTTGAGAATGCATTTTCGTAAACGATATGATTTGATTATTTGCCTTTTACTCGAGGTACAGGGCATTTTGGGGTATATAGATGTGGACCGGATGTAACTTGTTATTAGTTGTTGATAGTTGTTGTTTGACTGCTGACGTCTGTGTTTAGTTCTCCCCAGTTTTATTTTTTTAAGTGCGTGTGTGTTTTTTTTTTAATCGTTTTAAGTTTTTAGTCATTTTGTAGTTTTAATTCTATTTCTGTGCCTAGTTTTTAGTATTTTAAAATTTGTGAAGTGTTTTTGTTTTAGAATTAGTTTTAGTACGTTGGAAAAATTTTAGCCTACTGCAACTTTTGTTTTACTAGATCCAGTATCAAGATAAGTTCTAATTATATTTTCATTTTTTTAAAACATTTATTTGACAATTTATTTGTTTGTTTATTCGAATATTTATTTATTTATTACTCGTTTATTGTTATTATTATTTTTTTTACTTTTGCTGCTTAATGTGCTTATTTTGTTTTAACACCCCGTTCTAGCCTGTTTACTGTTTGTATTTGTACGTTCGTGTGCTTGCGAATGTACGTAGGTGTGTGTGTGTGCACATGATTGTGTGTGAGTGTGAGGTGAGTGCTTATATGCTCTTCGAATGACGAGAATGAAAGGGCGTGCGGGTGGGTGCAGGCGGGGCTTTCTGTTGACTTTGCCAATGTCCGTGGCCTTCGATCTAATCTCGCGTCTGTTGAACACCTCTCTCACTACCTCTCTTCCTAACCTATTGCTTCTGTCTGAGACCCAGTTGGACAGGGATTCTTTCTCTAGCAATCTTAATGTCTCAAACTACAACTTTTTTCACAATTTCCGTCTAAATGGTGGAGTCTGTGCCTATATTAACATTAACACTCCTGTGACACGTCTCGTAAATCTAGAATCTCCTAATTTCGACGTTTTATGGCTTAAAATCTGTCTTCCTACTACTACAATTATCTTGTGTCTTCTGCTACTGCTCCCCTAATGGAACAGATTTTCCAGTTCTTTTCCAATATCTTACTACTTCTCACGAGACTGTTACTTCTTCTCATCCAAATGCTGAAGTCCTCTATTTAGGGGATTTCAACGTACATCACACTGAATGGTTGGGCTCCTCTCATACTGATACAGGTGGGAGGGAGGCCAAATCATTCAGCATTCTCAACGATCTGGAGCAATTGATTAGTGAACCCACACACATTCCAGATCGTCCTAACCAATTCTTGAATACACTTGATTTATGCTTCACCACTACTCCTTCTAGTTATAAATACACCATTTTCTCTCCTATTGGTAACTCTGACCATAATCTTATAGCTCTTAGTTATAATGCTTTCTCTCCAACAGCTCCACCATGCCCTAAACGTACTTTCTGGCACTTTAATCGGGCTAATTGGGGGCAATGCGCCGCTTCTTTGCTAACTATCATTGGAGTGAATCTTTCTTTATCTCTGGGGATGCTTCTGTCTCTGCTGAAAAGGTAGGGGCAGTGATCCTTGACGGGATGGGCAGATTCATTCCATCTTACAACTAAATCTTTTTCTCCTCAAAATCCATGGTTCGATGGCAACTGTTCTCTTGTCCTTCGGGAGAGAGACAATGCTTATCGTGCATGGAAAAACTCTCCTTCTCCTATCACTCTTGCTAATTTTCATTCCGCTCGCAATCGTTGCAGGGATGTTCTTCGACGGTCTAAGCGTGCTTTCATAAAAAGGAAGTGCGCTGACCTTCATGGCTCTCCTACTGATAAAAATTTCTGGCCTCTTGTCAAAAATATCTCTAATAACTTTTGTAAATCTGCCTTTCCTCCTCTTATTCGCTCTGATGGATCTATTGCAAATACTCCCTCTGAAAAGGCTAATCTCTTCGGCCTCCTTTTCTCATCTAATTCCACCCTGCTCGATTCTGGCATCCCTCCTCCTACTCCTTCTCCTCTCAGGTGTCCCATGTCTCTGCCTGTAATTACACATGATCAGGTGCATGGGATCCTGAAATCTATGAACGTCAGGAAGGCCAGTGGCCCGGATGGCATTCCCCTCGTGTTCTGAGGGAGTGTGCTTCCGAGTTAGCGCCTGTCCTCGTTCAACTCTACTCTCTATGCCTTAATACTAATACTTTTCCTCATTGCTGGAAGCGTGCATTTGTTCAACCGATCCCGAAAAAGGGTAGCCGCTCTGATCCTTCTAACTATCGACCTATAGCTCTCACTTGTGTTCTGTCTAAAATTTTTGAAACTCTCCTCAACTCTCATTTCCTGGATCATTTGGAGTCTCATTCTCTTCTCTCTGATCACCAGTATGGCTTTCGACGCTCGAGGTCAACTGGTGACATACTTTCCTATCTTACTGATCTATGGTCTTCTGCCCTTAGGGACTTCGGGGAGTCTTGTGTGGTGGCGCTTGACATATCCAAGGCTTTTGACCGAGGTATGGCATGCGTCGCTGCTCTCCAAGCTCCCTTCCTTTGGGTTTCCTCCTTCTCTTTGCTTACTTTTGTCTAGTTTTCTCTCAGATCGTTCCATTTCGGCACTTGTAGATGGAGCGACCTCTTCCTCTTTTTTTGTCAACTGTGGTGTTCCTCAGGGTTCTGTTTTATCTCCAACCTTATTCTTACTTTTCATTTACGATCTTCTCAACTGCACTTCTAACTCTGTTCACTCTTATGCTGATGACTCAACTCTACATTCTTCTACTCATTTCAAATCTGCTCCCTCTTTTGCTTCTAGAGTTGCTTCTCGTCTTCAACTTTCCAATTCTATTCTTGCCGATCTGGATGGGATTTCCCGGTGGGGACATAGCAACCTTGTGAAATTCAACTCTTTAAAAACTAAACTTCTTCACATCTACCTCTCAAAAACACCTCCTAACTTTCCTATCTTCTTCGATGGCTCTCCCGTCTCACCTGTAAATAACATTAACATTCTTGGTCTTAACATAAACAATAAACTGTCTTGGAAACCTCATATCACAATGGTTGCTAAAGCGGTCTCTAAAAAGCTGGGAATTCTGTTCAGGTTGCGAGAATTTTTTTCTTCTGAACAGTTACTCCAAATATATAAGGGTCTTATTCGCCCTTGTATGGAGTACTGTTCTCACATTTGGGGGGGCTCCGGCTCCTCCTTTCTTCTGGATAGGTTTGAGTCTAAAGCTAAGAGATTAATAAACTGTCCCCTACTTTCTAACTCTCTTGACCCACTATCTCTGCGACGTGACGTTGGTGCACTATCCCTTTTCTATAGGTACTACAATGGAAGGTGCTCGAGGGAATTGGCCTCTCGCATTCCTCCACCGTTGCGTCGTCCTCATTGCACAAGGGGTGCCCTGCTTTCGCACCAGTTTTGTGTGGATGTAGGAAACCCCAGGCTGGCCCGTTGTGGTACCTCTTTCTTTCCAGCCACCTCTGTTCTGTGGAACTCTCTACCCTCATCTATTTTTCCTCCTGTATTTAATCTTCCTCTCTTCAAGGCTTCCGTCTGTGCCCACCTGAGGGATGTGCGTTAGGTCTGTATTTGAATGTTTTTTTTTTATTTTGTGTGTGCCCCCTCCTTGAAAAGGGCTATGCCCGTGAGTGGCGGTGTTTTGTAAAAAAAAAAAAAGAAAAAAAAAGCAATTGCGGATGTGGATATTTATTATCAATGATGCTGGTAGTGGATAGTTTTAGATGCCAAATACTTTAAAGACATTTAAAATTTTAAGTTACTTTAAGATTTGAGAAATCAATGTATTAGTAGTTCGTTAATGGGATAAGAAATTGAGGAACGAAAGAGGCATGAAATTTCCAGTATTTATGTTAGGAGTGCAGGGGACGTATATCCAACTTTTATGCACCCCACCAACTTCTTTACCCAGCTACCACCCATTGGGAAAAGGTCATATATCAAAACTTATGTATTTCATATATAAAGAAGGCAATTAAAAACAATTTGATTTTTCTTTTTTCTATATACAATTATTTCTTAAGTTTATTGTTTTTGTTTGTTATCTGTGTTTATTTTTTTTACCTTTATATTTATTTATTTTTTATTTCTTACTGTATTATTTTAGTTAGGATATTGGCATTTTTATTTTCTTGAATTTCATTTCTTCTTTTCCTTATTTTTATATATTCTGGTTTATTAAGTTTAATTTTATTTTTGCGTTATTTGTTATTTAAGCTTTATAAATAGTAAGGTTATTGATCTCTTTCAGGGATGAATATGCTTCTGTTTTCATTATAAATTGCTCGATGGTTGTCTCCTTTGCTCCTCATTTACACACCTATCCACACGAAAGTTTCCATACTCTACAGACACTCTGACACTCCCTTTTTCACACACCACTTGCACTACTACATGATTACACACTGTCACATAACCTTTTAAAAAGGTACCACAAATATAGCCAGTGAAATGGCAAATAAAGGAAGGTTTTTAAAAATATCCTCCGTCAAACTCTTTATACCTCTGGGTTCCTTCGATCTTCGATCTTCTTCTGTTCTAGTCTAGTCTAAGTCTTCAAGTCTTCTACAGGATAGCAGCTGCTTTCAGCTGGTAACCGTTTTTGACACAAATGCAGAAAACTGTTAAGACTTAAGATAGTACTTCTTTGATATTCCTTCGAATGGTTACTATTTCAGAAGGAAGGTCCCTCTTAGTGCAGAGAGCGCAAAATCAAGGTGATTCTCTCTGGCATGGAGTCGTTCTTTCCATTTTCTTTCTCTTCAACTGAAACTCATAAATTTTGATTTAATTAACTTTGCCTGTTATCGTACTATTCTTCGCAGTAACGCTGCAGCCTGCAGGAATTTCCATATCTCTTCAAATTCCAGAAACTCACTCAATTTATATTTTCTTTCTGAATCGAACAAAGCCTATTCTCAAGGAAGCTATAGTTTCTTTTCTCATTAGAAAACTTAAAATTGCTTTAGGTTCCTCTTTTTCCTGTTTTTTTTCTGACGTTTTCTCTAGCTTTGCTTTTTTCACTTTCTTTCCTCTCTTTCCCTTTAATGGCACCACTGATGCGTTGACATTTACTAAAACTGAACTTTCACCTAAAATGATTTCCAAACCATTCTTTTTTCGCCACCTTCCTCCAACTCATTTATGCTTGCAACGTAATTTCTTCTAAGTTTCACTATTTTCAGTTAACTCTAAGATTCCGTATGACCTATATGTTCTTCCAGTTGTATTAAAAACTTGTGTCTTTAAGCTTACATTCTGTCTTGGTAAATAGTTTCGACTCTGCTGATAAACTTTTTCTTTCCCTTCTTTCTGAAAGAGAGCGTTCATCCAATCTATGTCGAAAAATAGGGACCCCCTCTAAACTTTCCATGTAAATCCTTTCACTTTAACATTTGTTATAAGTTTTCGAATCTATCCTTGATATGAAGAATTGCAAATATCTTGATTCTTCTTAACTAATTTTCTTAATAATAAGCAAGGCATTAGTAAGGAAATTTCTATTGTTGATCATTCATTTCTCTCTAACCCTTTGTGCTCTACTCTTGAACATTTTTGTGCATCATTTGGTATGACATTAGAAATATTAATAGCTTTCGATAGACTATAGCACAAAAATTTAATTTCTAAACTTTCCTTTTTCGGTATCTACTCTTCTTTAG